>JAHNEJ010002219.1:0-148142 GCA_022559845.1 Amorphophallus konjac | reverse complement strand
AATACCATTGAAAGGCCGTTCCCGTGAGTGAAGTAACGAAGTAGAGGAGGAGCTATGATTCGTCCAACGCTAACTCACCCATGGCCGTAACATAGTAGGCCAAGTGTTCATGTGGTGACCCCTGCCCGTCGAACTTTTGCAGCTTCGGGGGCTTGGAGTACTCTGGGGGAAGCTTTTTTAGCTGGTGGTGAAGCGAGTAAGGTACACTATAGAGATCTACCGTGACAGCCCCTTCACCATACTAGGCGAGCTTTGTCTCGACAACGCGCTCAATCATCTGGCGTTGCGCCCGGAGATTTTCAGGCACTGGCATATTGGAAGCTCGTGGCATGGCCTCAACCGGGGGTGTGCCGAACCCGGTTGCCAACGGGGTTAGGGCAATCGCCACTGAGGTGTTGGCAGCATCACGGGCCGCCGGGGGTACCGGTGCCTCGACCTGGGGCCTAGCAGGTTGCTGAGAATGAAGGTCTCATTCCTGGAGGAGGTCCTGCAGGAGGGCCTTCAGATGCTGGTTCTCCTTCAGAAGAGTGTCGAGGGTCACCTCTTGGGCCTCGTTCGCAGGAGGGTCGTTATTGATAGGCTCTACTTTGATAGGAGGGTCGCGGTCTTCCACCGGGACCTCTTCTGCGCATTCCGACGCCTGCGGTCCGACAGAAGTGCCGATGTGACCTGTTAGGGGAGGTGGCGGAGCCTGATGGCGTGGTCTCCTGAAGTGGGACAGGGGCTGGTTCAAGTCATCATACTGGGTGTCCGACTGGTGTCCGGCGGTGTAGCATGCGAACACTTGAACCACGTCATTGATGAACAGGGCTGTCCGCTTCCTGCGCATGTGCCTCTCAGGGCGGACAGGCGTCCCTAGTCTGTCAAAGACCAAGGTACGTTACGGAGGGGGCTCACTTCCAATATCAGTCGGAGGGGAACCCTGGACAGGCAGCTGGATGGCCCGGGAACGGGCTCACCTTTGCCTCCGCTTGCTTGTGCGGGGGATATTAGATGACTAGGCGTCGTCAGACGATGCTACTGTAAGGCCAGTGGCATCCCATCTGATGCCACATCTGAGCACTCGCATGGGGTTTCTAATACATGCCCTCCGAACGGCCTGAGCTTCTTCTGAGGTGACCCAGATTCTTCTCAAGTCAGGTCGCTAGTCTCCCTTGTCGCCATTTTTCCGATGAGTTATCTTCGGAGGCCGTGTGTCGGGCTGTGGTGGGTGCCCTTGGCCTACGGTCGAGGAACCCGCTCCTTTGAGCTTCGCCCCGTCCTCTCATGCTTTCCGTAAGAGGTCAAAATGATTGGAGGTGGGGATGGTGGAAACGGTCCGTTCCTAGGGTATGATTGGTTCACCCCCGTCGAGACGGATCCGCAAGTCACCGACAAGAATAGTCTTCCCAGAGTTGCTGGTTGCAGCAGTGAGCCACTTGCCTCTGCGGCCGTGGTGATGCTTCTTCAGAGGAGCTGAGGAAGACTCCGCCCCGATATGGTAGACAGAGAAAACTCGACCTGGAGCGACCGACATCGTGGAGCTGTCAGTCGGAGGTACTGGGATCGGCCCAGGGGATATAAAACCCACGTCGGGAGTTGATGACTGGGTGACTCAGGTATAAGCCTTCGCCCGCACTGATAAGAGTGTTGTCGATGCTCTAGATGATCCTCTTGCACCGGGAGGCGATGCCGTCGGAAGTGTTGCGATGTCGACGCCCCTAGGTCGAGGATCCGCAATAGGTGCCGGTGTATTCCGGGATTGGGTCGGAAGGCCCGAGAAGGGTTCTGAGGAACCTTGCCCCCTGGGTAGAAGACCCGCGGGGAGAGCCGATTCAACTGGAGCTCGGAACCGGGGTCCCGAGTGCAATATCGGAGAGCCACGAACTCGGGGCTGGGAGCCCATATCGAGAGTTAGCTTTGCCGAGGTTCAGGCCTGTGGGCCCGAGGAAGGTGCTGAGGAGCCGTGGACCTGGGGCTGGAAGCCCGTGTTGGGTGTCGGCTTTGATGGAGCTCGGGCCTGTGGGCCTGAGGAAGGTGCTGAGGAGCCGTGGACCCGGGGCTGGAAGCCCACGTTGGGTGCTGGCTTAGCTGTGGCTCCGGGTCGGAAACCCGAGGAAGATGCTGGGAAGCCGTGGACCCGGGGCTGGAAGCCCGCGTTAGGTGCCGGCTTAGCTGTGGCTCGGGGTTGGGGGCCCGAGGAAGGTACTGAGATAATGAACGAAGTCCGGGGCACGGGGCCCATGCCGGAGATCAGACGAGGCTGGCCTTGGGAGCTAATGCTTACCTGGGCCGGCGTTGATCTTGGGGCCCTGCGGGGGCCAGTGGTGGTAGTCTGGTGCCTAGCGCTCAGGCGGGACACCGGTGCTGGAAGTGCGCGTGGCGCATTGGCCACGGGAGCCAACAGAGGAACTGGGGCTAGCTGAGGAACAGCCACAGGGATCACACCCAAGAAGTAGGGCGATCCGAGGACGGGGGCGAAGCTGCCGAAAGCGATCAGCGTCGCCAAGTAGCCCACCCGGGCATGGGTGGCAATGACGTTGGGACCGTAGGTGACGGCCGCCATGGTTACTGAGAAGCTGAGTACTACAGAGGCGATGGTTGCTGACAGTCGTCGAGCGCGGTACGATGGTCGGAACACGAATCGGAAGCTACTAGAGAATGCAGGCACGAGTACCCTCCTCTGCCTCTCCTGCAAGGACAGGGAAAGGGCACCAGGGCTTCAGGGCTGGCACAGAGTTTTCTTCAGCAAAAAGAAGGAAGGCGGGAGACATCCCGCCGGGCGTGCCATCCTCTCTATTACACGGGTTTTTATGCCGAATGACCAGGGTGAAGAAAGGGATACAGTAGGGAAGGAAAGTACGGGAGTTTGATGTATCTCGGGTATCCTCCTTATAGTTGCATGCCTCTCACGGAGGTATCGGGCACTCTCCTTTTATGGAAAGTCAAAAGGGGTCGAATGGCACGGGAATGTCATGGTTATGGATTAACCGGACAGGGTGCAGGCGTGCCAGTCGATTTCTCAACAATCACTCATAGAACCAAAGGTTGACCGGGGAAGCGTCGCCAGGACGCGGCACGTGGGCTCGGGCGATCGAGCGACACGTGGAGAGAAGGGGTTCCATGGGTGCGAGTGCATAGGCGATTGCGGGAATCGTGTGTAGACACGCCAAAATTGATGCTATGTTGAGTAAATCTCATGTCACCATGTGACGCCCCAAAGCGGACTTCAATATTGGTTTAATAATGAAGTTTTTCTATTTTCCATGTGTTAATTGTGATTTGTTGGCATTTTTCTTTGACGAATGGAATTAACGCCTTAAGTAGAGGCGTCATTTAATTGACGGCCTACCCAAGGGCGCCTCTTAATAAATGGATGGCTATGGGTAGTGGCGTTGTTTTCTGAATTTTTATGAATCCTAACCAAAATGAAAAATCAAGAATTGACGTCCCCCTTAGGGGCGTCTATTGTTTAACGCCCCCCGGAACAGGCGTCATTTCAGAATTTTTAATAAGGAAAGTCATTTGTTGCCATAATTAAATCCAGGAATTGATGCCCCTGTGCACGTCATCATTTTAATTAACGCCTTTGGTGACGTCGTCATTTTTAATTGACGCCCTTTGAGAGGACGTCATTTCCAGTTCCGTCCCCTTTCCGTCTGCTTCTTTCCAGTAATAATCCCTTCCCCATTTTACACATTGTGTTTGATTGGGAAGAGGGTTTCTTATTGGAAGCCCATTACCTTGTTTTAATCCTATTATTGCAAGGATTCTTGGGCTATAAATACCCCTGATCCTCTTATCTCGCGCGCGTGAAGAGGGTAATGCAATAACAAAAAACAATAGCAGAGAAGCCACTGTGAGTTTTTCTTAACGGGGAGAAGAGAGTTTTTGTTTTTGCAGGTTCTGTTCTCAAGTAATTCCTCTTCCTCTTGGTGTTAATCTCCTCTCCCACGGTGGTCATCAGCTGCTATTCAACCTCTTTGGTTCTCTCTCCCAGTACTGCAGCACACACAGCAGAGAGGGGATATTGCTTTCAATTGCTCTTGTTTTGTTAACATCCATTCACCTAGTTCTTTCTAGCTACCCTGCTAGAAGACGTTGCCACTTTCATATCACATATCTTGCTTTGCATACCATTGCATTCATATTCACCCTACCTTTGTTACTCCTCTTAAGGGGTTTTAAAACAATCAAAACACACAAGGTGTGTTCATGCTTCATTTGTTTGATTTCATATCTTTAGAACATTGATACTACACCATTTTGGCTAATCCATTCTTTTCACTTATTTTGTGCGTTTTTACAAGGGTAATCAAGCTAAGAACCCCCTTCATCGGTCGGCCGGTAGAAGGAGGAAGGAAAAGTCCACAATCTCTCATGCTCAATACAAGGTACATGCGATCACTTTATTCTTCTTGAGGTAACCCCTCTGGCGATCACACTCCTCATTAGCACCACGTGCATCTTCTTATTTATTTTTCTCTTTTCTTAAGTGGATTTTCCATAATCTACAAATTGGCGATCACGGTGGGACGCCTTTTGTTTTTAGTTTGATTACCCCACCCATTGGCACCCTCGTGTGCCCCTCCCATTGACACCCTCACGTGTCCCTCCTTTGGTACCCTCGCGTACCCCTCCATTGTGCTCCACGTAGCACCCTCCCATTGACACCCTCGCGTGTCCCTCCTTTGGTACCCTCGCGTACCCCTCCATTGTGCTCCACGTAGCACCCTCCCATTGGCGCCCTCGCGTGCCACTCCTTCGGTACCCTCGCGTACCCCTCCATCGTGCTCCACGTAGCACCCTCCCTTTGTGCACCACGTGCACACCCCTGCTGATTAGCAATTTCTCAAGTGTCCATATCATCATTTTAGTGATTTCTGTCAGTTACCAGGGGTTTCGGTTCTCTAAACTGAATAGCGCCTTCCTCACTGCCGTCATTTCTTTATACAGTGACCGCGACAGAGGCGCTGTTTCAATTATTTTCCTGAATTTTTGTCATTCACGCCCCTTACAAAGGCGTCATTTCATCATTCAACGCCTTGCACCAAGGCATCATTTTCGTTGATTACTATCATTTTGCCCTTTATCTCATTACTGTTTACAATGTTTTGATGCCTCTCGCCAGAGGCGTCCGTTCATCATTTAACGCCTCATACCAAGGCGTCTTTTTGTTTGCTGTTGCTTACTGCATGATTTGTCGCCTCCCATAGAAGCGTCTTTCACTGATTCAGCGCCTTATCCCAAGGCGTCATTTTATTATCATCATTTTTATTTATATTGCGAGTACTGTTCACTGCCATTTGACGCCCCTTCCCAGAGGCATTTTTCACAGAATCAGCACCTTGCTCCAAGGCGTCATTTTCTCCGACAGAAGTGCTGATTATTGGTGTTTATTTGTCTGATCTATTTTGATACCACCTGCTTGATATTGCCTGCATTAGATTGCATCCAGGGCATTCGGTTTGGGAGACCTCCTCTCCCCACATTTTTTAGGAGCTACACCCCTCTTGGTGAAGGAAGGACCCTCCTTTGAGCATTCCGTCTCATTGGATCAGAAATTCCTAAGCCAAGCCTCCGTTAGTCCTCGCACCCGTGGATTCCCTCACGGACGCCGGGCAGGTTGTACCATTGAAGTACCCGGAGAATAGTTGACCCATACGTTGGAAAGGAGAGAGAAAAATCTAGATACCCGGAGATTATACCCAAAATTTCAATCAAGATCCACCTTCAAGAGAGAGAACCTAATATTGAACTCACCCTAATTTTCAAAGAAAATCTTAAAACTTTGGGCTCATTACAACCTGTGTGCTTCTCTTGCTTGAAAAGGTGATATTCATTGGTTATATCTCATTGGTTGCAAGTTATTTCTTTCTCCTTAAGTATGAAATTGCGTTCAGGTAAGATTATCAACATGGCCAACCACGGGTACACTTATGATGATTACGAGGAGGGTCATTTTGCCTCGTTTTATGAGGTCCCTTCCCAAGATCATGTTTATTACAATGGGAACGTTCCTTCTCCCACTCACGTCCACATGATGGACACAACTCCTCAGGAGGTTGATCCTACTTCCCAAGCTCAGCCTACCACACAAAATACTTCCGGGGATGTTTCCCCTTCTTTTAATTTTAATGATGTTCTCAAAGCCCTTTCTCAACTGGATGATTCCCAGCGCCAGGCGGTTCAAGCCGCTTTGAAGGGAAAGTCTGTACCGTCATCCTCAAATCCTCCCCAGGCCATGGCTGGCCATTCTATCAATTCTCCTAACGACCAGGCGGTCGCATCTAGGGTGCCTTCATGCCCACCAACTCCTGTCATGACTATGCTGGCCCAACCGGTAAGTCACTCTGTTGCTAGGCCTCAACAACCTTCTGCTCCTCAAATCTTGAGAAGGCCTATGCCGCACCCATATTCTTCCCATCCGGCCCCAGCTGAGTCTGGTAATCATGCTTTACTCCTCCAAAGGCTGGCTAGTATGGAGGAGCAGCTCAGAAAGGTCACCGCATCCAAGGCTACTCCCGAGATCATGCTTCCCCCTTTGCCGGTCTTTCATCTACCCCCGTCTGAGATGCCAAATTTTCGGCGGTACAATGGCACGGGCAATCCGCACATCCACTTGAAGGACTTTTTGTATGAAGCATCATTCTGGCAGGATAATAAGACCTCATTGGCTTATCTCTTTAGGCGGTCTTTGGATGGCCCAGCACTGGAATGGTTTTACTCTTTGGAACTGGCTGATGCTGGCGACTTTGATATAGTTCAACGGAAGTTCTTGCAGAAATATAAGGACCGTGTGGGTCCCTCCTTGTCTGTTACTGATTTGGTTACTGAGAAGATGAAGCCCGAGGAGGACTTCATCTTATTTGCTGATAGGTGGAGGGCTATGGCCGAGAAGTTAAAAGGATACATTGTCAGAGACAGAACAAGTAAAAATGATAATATCAAACTCCACTCCACAATTCCGCCATATTTTGGCCATGAATAAATTGAGCACTATGGAGGAGCTCTATGAAAGAGCTAGATACATACAGACTCAAATGAAAGATTCGCCCATTATGGGCATGTTCGAGCCAAGGCCAAAGGTGATCAGGAAGAATGTTCATACTGGTAACACTGGCCCAACTACTGAAGGCACTGTCATCAATGAGCAGGTGAGCGCGTTCGGCAATTCCACTCCTTTCCGTCACCCTCAAAACCAAGGGCCATCAACACAACAGCCCACCTTCCAGAACCAAGTCCACCAGCCAAATAATAATCCTCCTCAAACCTTAAGGCCTCCCCCACCTCCTCAACAACAACTCCCCTTTGCTCCACAAAACCAATATCACCAAGTGCCCCCCCGGCCAATTATGCACCACAACAATTGCAACAACCAAGAAGGCCGATGGGTCCACGAAGAGCCCAATACCCTCCGCTACCTGAGAGTTTTTCAGACATTTTTAACGCCCTCATGGCTGCTAACCTGCTCACATTGCCTAAAGAAAGGGCAGTATGGCCGCAAAATGTGGACACCTCCCAGTATTGCGTCTTCCATCGGCAGCCGGGGCACAACATTGATCATTGTTTTCACTTTAAGGATTACATACATGACATGAATGATCAAGGTGATATTAATTGGAATGAGATGAGGAGGGTCATTGCTACTTTGAAGGTTCGAAGGCCTCCTCGGCAACCACTAGTTCAGCAACCACAACAAGGTCAGCAATAGGTTCCACAGCAACAACAGGCTCCTATGCCCCAGCCAAATATGGGAATTGTTAATAACCCGCTACCAGAGCACCCGGCTCAGAATCAACAAGTGAACCTTGTCACCTCAACCCATGAAGTGGAAAAGGGGTAGGTTTGGCATAAAGAAAGCGCCTCTGTCGGGGCCATTAGTCAAAATTCCAATCAATCACAACCACCACAACTGATAAGAGGGCCTCAGCTTGTATCTCCTTCCCAGCCGTAACGTACCCTTATACGCTCCACCACTCCTTCGCAGCCTCTTCTTTTACGCCAAACCCCGAACTCTCCTCCACCCCAAAACCCTCTACCAAATAGACCTCTTCTTATCCGCCGCTCGCCGACAGCCGTCGCTCCTCCTATTCCACCTCCATCTACCACTACCATGATTCCAAGGCCTCTCCTTGTCACCCGGCCTCCACCTCTACCTTCCGATAATCCCCAGTCGGCGAGGCCCCTTGCAGGAACCCCTCCCCTTGCCAATCCAGCACCCAATACCACTATTCCTTCTACCTCCTCTACCCCTTTACCCGCTCCAGGCCCGACAGAGGCGCCCCGAACCATGGTGCTCCGTAGTGGACGGATGTTTCACCGAGTGTTTCCCCAGCGGGAGCAGGAGTCAGTACAAGAACAAGGAGAGCCAGAGCAAGAGTCTACACCGGGCACGGAATATGATTTATTGAAGCACTTGGACAGAATGCCGACCTAATTTCTATTTTGGAATTGATTAAAAGATCTACCGCGCATCAGCTGGCCTTGAAACAATACTTGCAAAAAGTAATGGTCAATGAAGACATTCCTGTTAAACAAGTCACTATAGTTTTGAATCCGGCCAGCAATCAACTGGCTATTACTTTTTACGAACATGAATTATCTCCTCAGCCGGCTAGAAAATATGCACTGTGTATCACTATTGATATCAACAAAATAGCTGTAAAGCAATGTTTGGTTGACACCGGGGCATCCATTAATGTTCTGCCGCCAAGCACCTTGAAGATGTGCGGCATTCCAGAAAGTCAAATCCGGCCATCTGCAATTACCGTCATAGCTTATGATAATACTAAGAAGCCGCCATTGGGAATGATCACTCTAAGAGTTGGTTTGGGTCCAGTGACAGTCACGGCAGATTTCCACATTTTAGACATGGATCTGATATTTAACGGCATCCTGGGCCGTCCTTATATTCAAGAACTTGATGCTGTACCCTCCACAAACCATCAATGCATAAAGTTTCTACACAAAGGGGGCATTATCAAAGTTACTAGCATGCCCATCTTGCCGATAGAAGACATACATTCAGCAACTTCAGTGCCTTCCATGTGGCCTTCCAATAGGCCTTTACTTTCAGTATTGGATGTTGCCGACCCGCGGCGAGATTTGTTTAGACCCCCAGTCACTAAACCAGCTTCACCTTTAATGACACCTCTGCCTCCCCAAGGAAAGAAAAAGAAGAACATGGTGGACACGCCAGGATGGAATATCTTATTAAAGATGGGGTATAAAACTGGTAAGGGCTTGGGGGTCAATCTCCAAGGCCGGGTTAAGCCAATCTGGCACCAAAAGAAGATTCCCCGAGGTGGCCTAGGGTATAAAGGGCCGAGCAAAAGCAAAGATGAAGATGGGCCATGGGTTGTCATGACTTCCACTCTTAAGACAGACCGGCAACCTCTTACATGGACCCTACAAACACATTTTATAAAAGGGGGAACTCATAATGATGAGCAAACCACACTTGTTACTTCCATGCTGGATTATCAAGATGTGCATGCAAGGCAGTTTGCTCGCCACATAGCCCCACTGGCTACTTACAAGGCCCTGGAATCCTTGCGGCCAGATAAAAGAGGAAAGATGGATGACCCCGAATGTGACTGGTATAGATGGTTCGATATGAATGACATTTCCATTGCTTTAAGCCGACTGTTTATGCCAACAGATCCAGAATGGCCGCCTTTGATTCATGAGTTGATTGAGAAGCCAGCAGAAATTACAGACAAGAGACAGTTGTTAAGCAATTATACAGATACTGGAGAGCCTGATGTCCCCTTTGAGGAGGGCTTCAACATAGATAGGCTGTGGGCCGGCCTCTTCTTTGTCAGGACCATTCATCCAACGGCTTTGGTCCGTTTGTTCAATAAAATGTTTTGCTCAGACATCCCCAGACCGCCTGCGGTCTTGATAACTTTTTCTCCAAATTCATCTCCGGTTTCTCCATTAATCCCTCCCTTGCTCCTGAGAGACTCTCCAAGCTTTCCATCACGCCCCCGTGCGGGCCATCATTAATCCAATCTTTTGTCAATCTTTCAATTTCAACCCTCCTTCTATTCCTCCCTCGCATTGCCTCCTCCTTGAAAATGAAAATGAAAATAAAAATAAAAATAAAAATGAAAATGAAAAAAAAACTCCAAAATTCCAATTTTTTCAATCCTCCATCTCCATTGAGAAGACCTCCTATCTCCTTTCTGAGTGTGTCCTAACACCGGGGCAGCTCTTTCGGGATTCATTAGTAGATCTTTTCTACCCCTCCGGTGAGGGGACTTCATCTGTATCCCCTTCTGTACCCGCTTTCCCCCTCCTTTCTCTCCTTCGTCAGGTTTTAGTGATCAGGCTAGTTGTTCTTATTCCTCTAATGTCAAGACTCATGGGGTAGCTTCACATAAGAAGTCCAAGGGTAAGCAAATTCCCCGTAGATTTCTTAGAGAGTTAGCTGTCAAATGTCAGGCTTGTTTAGCCATCCCCGAATTTGTGGAAAATCTGATTATCCTACTGGAATAGAATATGAGGAGACTTGTGTTTCTTACGAGGGTTTGGGCGTTTATGAGATAATGAATGATGAAGACCCTATTGAAGAGGGGGATGAAAGTTACGAAGAATATGAGGACGAGGCTGATGCTTTTGCCAGTGGCATGAGGAGATTTGATGAACCAACAACCTCAGTAGAAGAGCCTACCAAAGAAATAAATCTGGGTACTGAGGAAGACCCTAGGATTGTCCTCATCAGCAAAAACTTGCCGCCCTCCAAAGAGGAGGCGCTTATTTTGGTTCTTCAAGAATATAAGGACACGTTCGCTTGGAGCTATGAAGATATGCCTGGACTAGACCCTGCGCTCGTTGAACATCGGCTTACACTTAAGCCAGGGTCTGTCCTGGTCAAACAACGGTTGAGACGTTTCCACCCTAATATGGCATTAAAGATGAAAGAAGAGGTCAATAAGCTTCATAAAGCTAGATTTGTTAGAGTTATCCTCTATCCTAATTGGGTGGCTAACATCGTCCCAGTCATGAAGAAGGATGGAAAGGTTCGAATTTGTATAGAATTTCGGGACCTCAACCGCGCGTGTCCTAAAGATGACTTCCCCCTCCCTCATATTGATGTTTTAATTGACAACACGGCAGGATATGATACTCTCTCCTTTATGGATGGTTTTTCAGGTTATAATCAGATTCACCTGGCTGAGGAAGATCAAGAGAAAACATCGTTCACTACACCATGGGGGACTTATTGTTACGTGGTCATGTCTTTTGGACTTAAGAATGCTGGAGCCACCTATCAGAGGGCTATGATGGCAATTTTTCATGATATGATCCACATTTACATTGAGGTGCATGTCGACGACTTGGTAGTGAAATCAAGGACAAGGATTGAGCATCCTGGGGTTCTGACTAAGGTTCTGCAAAGATCACGGGAGTATCAATTATAAATGAACCCTAAGAAATGCGTGTTTAGTGTTTCATTAGGGAAGTTGCTTGGATTCATCGTGAGTAAGAGGGGTATTGAGATTGATCCCAACAAGGTGAAGGCCATAAGAGAAATGCCTCCTCCCAGGAATTTGAAAGAAGTTCGAGGTTTGATCGGGAGGTTGCAATTCATTCGCCGCTTTGTCTCCCAACATTCATAAAGATGTAGGCCGTTCTATGAGCTTACTAAGCTGGGAGTCAAGTTTCTTTGGGATGACAAGTGTCAGGCAGCTTTTGACGGATTGAAGGATTATCTCTCAAATCCTCCTGTCCTGAGGCCGCCAGTTCCGGGCAAACCGCTTGTTCTTTATATTTCTGTCCTGGCTGACTCTGTAGGCGCTGTCTTAGCCCAAGTTGATGAAGAAGGAAAAGAAAGGGCAGCCTACTACTTGTCAAAACTTCTCAACCCCTGTGAGCAGAGGTACTCAGCCATAGAGAAGACTTGTGCTGGTTTAGTCTGGATAGTTCAAAAACTTAAGCATTATTTCTTAGCTCACGAAGTTCACCTCATCGCTCGTATGAACCCAATCAAGTTCCTTCTTGAAAAATCTATTCTCACCGACCGATTGGCATGGTGGCAAAGCTTCCTTTCTCAATTCGACATCATCTACATTCAGCAAAAGCCAATTAAAGGCTATGCCATAGCAGAACATCTTGCTCACCATCCTCTTCCCATATTTGATCCCGTTTGCTCGGAGTTTCCAGATGAGGAACTGATGTCCATTAATCAGGACGATTCAATGTGGACGTTACATTTTGATGGGGCTTTGAATTCGAAAGGGAAAGGGATTGGTGTTGTTCTTCTATCACCAGAGGGTATCACTATTCCACTCGCCTCTCAGCTTGCATTTCCAGTCACCAATAATATAGCTGAGTACGAGGCTCTCTTGGCTGGGCTGAAGGCCGCTCATCAATTCGGTGTTACCCATTTGTGAATTGTAGGTGATAGTCAGCTTATTCTTCGCCAAGTGCTCACCAAATGCCGCACGCTCAATCCTAAGCTCAAACCCTACCAGGAATTGACTTCTGCTTATACCAAGCTTTTCACTAAATTAATCTTCATCCATGTTCCTCGTGATCATAACATTTTAGCTGATGCTCTCGCTTCTCTTGCTTCTTCCTTATTTTTCCCTCCCGAAAGGGATTCCCATTCTGTCATTGTTCACAAGCGGCTCACTCCAGCTATTAAGGATCCAACTTTCCTTAGTGTTAAGGAGGAGGTGCTTAGGAAGGTGAAGCAAGAAGGAATCATTGAGAATAAGGAAGTCATGCTATTGGATTTAGAGAAAGAATTGGACGATGCAGAAAAGCCATGGTATTACGAGATTGCTAAGTATTGTCAAGATCAATCATATCCCAAAGAGGTCACGGCTGAAGAAAAGAAAGCCATTCGAAGAGTTGCTCAGCGATACACTTTGATTGGAGGCGTGCTTTGATAACTTCATATTTTCACATATTATTTCTATTTGTTTGGGAGAAAATTCTAAGTAAATTGTTGATCATGAGTGAAAATGTTCACATAAATAGATTTTTTGAATATGAGAGCTTTCATGAAAAAATGATAAATATTTGATAATTATTTGAGTTAATATAGGTGAATAAGATTTGCATTTGATTAATATGTTGTGCTAACAACATTATATAACATATGCATTCTTCTAAATGGCAGGTTGTTTGTGTTCTCACGTGAAGGTGAAAGTGTGGTTTATGAAATGTGTCAAGTGCATGGCAAGGCTTGGTGCATATATGAAAACACGTACATGGGCTTGGCGTAAATGGCCATGTGGCTTGTATAAGGCATCAAGGTGGCTGCAGTTTGACATGAGATGCATAAGGTTATAAAAGTGCATAACAAGGCAAAATGCATATGCATGAAGTTGGCAAGTGATATGCATGAATCACGCATGGTGGTTTTGAGCATTACGTGGACACATAAATGAGCTGCATGAGGTGTTTTGTGGGCTTTAAGAAGAAGGGCCATATGGGTTGCATGAAGCATGTGATGAAGGACCATGGGCTAGCAACTAATGTGGCTGGGTAATGCATGGTGGTGGGTTCACGTAGATGGTTACAAGCATCACGTACAGGGCAATACAAGAAACACAATACATGCATTTACAATAGCTTAGTTGCATGTGCATGGCTGGGTGGTCCGATGGCATTATAATATTTAAACAAACATCAAGGTGGCTACAGTATGAGCATCACGTGCATGCTTAGGTATTATAATGGGATTATAATATCCAACCCCACCATGAGAATGTGCAGTAGACGTGGCCGCTTGTTACATGGATTCACCAGAAGCTGCAGTTCATGGGCCGATCTAGAGAAGAAAGGACTGCTATATGCATGGGAGTTGTATAAAGGCATTACGTGCATGGCCAAACAATATGGATGGACGTGGTAGCTGGGGACGTTGAGAGTGCATGCGATGGGCTTCACGTGAAAGCCAAACCAGAGAACGCGAGATATTCGCGTAAGGCGCTACCGGCTGTGGCATGATAAGCGGAAGCCTTCCGCTCAAAGGAGGTAGTTCGCTCCATGTGCGGTGCGTGGGCGATGGGCATTTGAGTCTCCCTGAAAGATAGCGGAGGTCATCCGCTCAGTGTATAGCAACGCAAGAAGTTCGCTCGTGGCGTGGGTTCCTGCAAACTACAACCGAAGAAGGCGGTCGTTCGCTCCGTGGGTGGCGTTTGCAGTAGCGTCGTAGATGACACCAGGCGAAGGATAAGTAGCCGGCATTGATTGTGGAGGTGGTTTCGGGGAGATTCTTGCGTCGCCCATACCCCTATAAATGGGAGGCGCAGGGACGCAGCCAGGGGGGTTGATTTTTTGGCTGGGTTTTCTTTGGGAGTGACTGTTCTTTTTTTTGCTTTCGTCGTAGCTTTTTTTTTTTGGGTCGTCTGCTTCTGTTTTGTTTTGGGTTTTCTCGGGTTGGTGCTTTTGTTTTTGGTTCTCTCCTTGGGTCTTAGTTTGCGTCGCGAGATTCCTCAGGAGGAAGTGCAGCGTCCGTCCGTGGCGAGGTCCACCCGTGGTAGCTGTGCAACGTCCGCGGCGAGTCTCCTCGGCGTGGTGGCGACGAGTTCCTTTGCAGCACCCGTGCAGCCTCCGCCAGCGGTTCGTGCAGCCCGTCTCCGTGGTCCGTGCAGCTCCTTGGCGTGAAGTGCAGCTTTTGTTCGTGCAACTCCTTGGCGTGAAGTGCAGCGTCCCTTGCTGTCAACCCCTTTGTTGCTGTAGCAGTTTGCCTTGGGTGCTGTTAGGGAGTTCGCAGGGAGCAGAAGCCCTCCATGCTCTTTTATTTATTGTTATTTGCATGTTGATCATTTCAGTATTCTGTTATCAATTGGAGCCCCTTTTAGTTTGAGTTAGTTAGTTCATTAGTCTTAATTGTCTCAATGTTGTTAACTACAATACAAGCGCACGTTTACACTTTCATATTGATTTAATGCAAGTGTTTTTGATCTCTATCTTCCCTCTTCTTTTGACGTGGTACCTTTCTTTTACTGTTATCTTTGCAATTGATTACATTAATTGATGGCTTAGTTTCTTTAGCCCACTCCATTCATTAAGGTTAGCTTATTTTAATTTGTCAAATTGCGTTTCATTTGCCATTAAGTTTTTATTATAAAAACTCTAGATTTTCTATCTTAAAAATCTAAATTTCCCTGTGGACTCGACTCGGACTCACTACTTAACTATTTTTCTTAAATTAATTTGTGAGCCGATAATTAATTTTGGTAGTGGATGTATCAACGGCATGCATTTTAACTATCAATTTTTGGCGCCGTTGCCGGGGAAGTTTATGATTTTTAGGTTGTTAATCTTGTGTTTTTGTACATAAATAGACACTAATAATTTCTCTTTTCTTATTTTTTGCAGGAAAAATCAAAAGAAAAAAAATCAGAAAAAGGTAAACAAAAAAAAAATGGGTGAGCGCTTTCCAGGTAAGTACTCACATTTTCCCTTCATATGAGTTCAATTATTTCATTTTTCATATCTTATGGTCAGATAGGTTCACAAAATAAAACTAAAAAAAAAATTCCATTTGAACTTTAATAAAAATCTTCATCTCAAGAGTAGCAACCACATTGCCATGTCATAGGTCATGCATCATTTAGGCTAGAATTCATTTTGTGATTTAATCATTGGCAAATGCATTGTGAAAAAAAAAATTTGCAACTTTTTGAATCACAAGACATGCATATTTGCATAGAACCCCTTGATTGATATTGTGGTGTTGCATTTCATTTCAAATCTATCTTTAGGGCAAAACCCATAATCACATAAGGTGGGGATTTCATCACCCTTCCTTGGCCCACAAACCACAACTCCACATTTTGCATTTCCCAAGCCTAATAAAATCTAGCAGACATTGGCTCTAGGGTTCACTTTGAGATTTGATTTCACTTGGGCCCATTATCAATTTGGAAACTAGTGTCTAGGAAAGAGGTCCGATGGCAAACGCCTTAAGTGGGATTGTGGTTTATTAATTAGGACCCTACATCTGTAGGGGGAGCCTCCCACAACCCCACCTCTTTCCTGGCTAGTGGACAGATTTGGTAGTGGACTTGAGCTGGATTTAAATTGATATTTGAGAAAGCTAACATTTGAGCCCACTTAGTGGTTGAACCTTAAGAGAAATTATACTTGTATCACCATCTAAAGGCTGGTGACTAGGCAAGAGGCTAAAAGGCTACGCCTAAATGGATTTGTGGTTTATTAATTAGGAGCTTGCGAAAGCAAGGGGAACCTTCCACAATCCTACCTCTTACCTGGCCAACTTGAAGGTCAGTTTGTGCAAGATTGTAATTGAACTTTGGGGACTTCCCACTATTTGTGCTTCTAAGTCCAAGGAGCCCTAAGTCTTGTAGGTTAATGTGTTAATCACGTGGTTGTAAAGAAAAAAAAAATCTTTTCTGCAAAACAAAATAAAAAAATAATAAAAAAATAATAAAAATCATTAAAAAATAAAAAATAATAATATCACTCTTTCTTGGGCTTTTTGCATTGCCACGACCACTTGTGTTCAGGCCCACTAATAATTCTTCCATGTTCAATCATGTGGGCCACTTGAATTCAAATCCATCATTTACCCAATATCATCCTAATCCTTCATTCATCCAAAATGGGGTTTACAATTCATCTCTTACCCAGGAACCAAACCAATTTCCATTGGCTTTTGCCACCAAATTCTCTCACACAAACTCATATCCACAGTGGGAAAACCAACAATCTTCTTCTTGGGCACCCTATCAAGACCCCATTCAAAGTCCTTCGCACTCACACTTTTCAGATTGGGATTCTTACTCAAATGATCATTACAATCAAGCCCAACATGAAGGACAACCCATCTACTCCTCACCACTTCGGTACCAAATTGATTTTCATTCTAACGACTCACCACTGTCTGAGTGCCATCCAATCTATCCAGATCCTCCAAAGTCTGATTTCGAGAACAACATTGATCAAGTGACTCAACTCATTTTGGCCCAAAATCAATCTTTCCAAGCCGACATGGCAGAAATGAAGGTCATGCTTGACCAATACCAAAGAGAGCTAGAAATGGACCAATGTGATAACCTCCCCAAGGAAAATTTTGAACATCCATTTCCTGATTACAATCTCACGCCAAATGATTCACCCATCAATTCTCAATTCAATGACTCTCAAATAAATTTTGATGAGGAGGATAATATGGAGCAATTATATCAGGAAAATTAGGGGGAAGTTAGTGAATCTCAATTCATGATGGTCAAGGAAAATAATGAGGTGTTTAAGTTGGGGGGAGAATAAGAGGAAAATCAAACTTGGGCTCCAAACTTTAATGACTATTATAATCCAGCCCAACATACAAATCATTCCCCTTCTTGCTATTCATCTCCACCACCCTCAGATAATCACCCAAATGATCAATTCAATCAGTTCCTTCTCCAAGGTCAACCCCTCCAAGAGCAAATCAATAGACTGACCATGGAAATCAAAAACATGGAGGGAGATCAATTCTTTGATTACTCTGTATCCAATCCTACTCATCATGTCCTTTACCCTGACTGTAATCACTCACTAATTCCTCAATCTCATAAAACTCAAAATTTTGATTCCGGAGATGAAGGGATTATGGAGAGAAATTGTCAGCAAATTTTACATGAAAACTCTAAGGACTTTGAGGAGATTGAAGAAATCAATGGGAAAGAAACCAAAGAAGGTGATGAACTAATGAATGATCATAGTCCCCCTCCTAAAAATGAATCTGAGGAGCTTGTGCTGGATTGCCATCATGAGGGGAATGCTAGAGAGGTGGATGATCTCCAATTAGGGGGAGAGGAAGAGTATAATGAATCTCAAATCTCTAATCATATGTCTCCCCCTGAATTTGATGCAATTCACTTTGAAGATGGGAAAGAAGAGGAAGTGGAGATGGATCTAGAATTGCACATTTATTTGAATAATGAAGTTGAGGTAAATAAGGAACTGAATGATTTGAGTGTGCCACGTGATAATCTCAATGTAGAGGAGAGGGTAGAGCTTATGCCAAATCTTGACTACGGTGATTCATTTAAAACTCTTCAAGTCAGTTGGCCCAACCTTGCCCTACCTACTGATTGCTCTGATCCCACAGAATCTCAGGAGAAACATTTCGTAATAGATGACATGATTCTTCCCTATGTTTCTCCTCTATTCTCTGATTGGGATGGTCCTTTTCACATGTCTCCACCCTGTTATATGCTTTGCCCTTATACTCACCAGTTCCAGTTATATCTCTCAGGGCATGAAAAAGAAAATTTTGGCGAGAACAAAATTCTGTGGTGGCTCATTCTAAAATCAACTTGTTGGTTATTGAGCTTCCATGCGTCTGGCTGAAGACAGTAAACTTAGCGCTAATTGGGAGGCAACCCAATTCTTTTTCATAAACAAATGAATAAATGAGGATGACTGATTATTTTTTTCCAGGAACATGAAACATGAAGCGGCATGTCTCCACCTACAGCACTTCATCTTGCTCAGGTTGTACCTTTCCCTCTCAATACATTCACTCTTTATTGTCCTAGTTTTCTACTTTAATCATGTCATTGAGGGCAATGCCACTTAAGTTGGGGGGTGTTGATTGTTTATTTACCTATCTCTTCTTATCTTCTTTCCTTTTTTTGTTGATTGGGAGGGTTTTGAAAAATGATATGGCGAGATGATAAATAAACTACCAAAGATCAGCTCAACCTATGCACATGTGAACATGAACCTAGACAATCAAATCTAACTCTAGCATGGGCACGCTATCTCAATCAAATTACGCTAAGGGAAAAAACAAAAACACACGCCGGGGCATGGAGCAAAGATAAATAAAAACACACCGCTAGGGGTGGAACAATCAAGGAGAATAAAGAGATTTGATGAAAAAGACAGCTAGTGCCCAACACTAAGGAAAGTCGTGATCGCCACCAAAGCAAACACAAGTCAAAGACTCGAATATACCTTGGAAATAGGTGGATGAAACACCCGCCCACGGGAGAGAAAACCAAGGAAAGCCTGCAGATCAACTTGCAAATAACGGTCCAAACCCTGTGCGTCGCTTGGAAGTAACGGTCGTCCGATAGACCGCCAGAAGGAAATAACGCTCCTGCACCTGACCGTCAGATAACCTGCAGTGAAAAGATGTGAACTCTTGGAACTCCAACCCTTCCAGCCGGCTAGAAGGCTTGGGCCTCGTGCTAGTGATCCTGTAAAACCTGCCAAGGATGTAGAAAGCAAAACAACACAACCTCAATTAGCCCTCAACATAAGTATAGCATCAATCCTTAAAAAAACTGAAGAACATCAAAAGGAGAGGGAATTACCGGGGAGTTGTTGATTTTTTAACCCCTCTGGGCGTTTTTTAAGTTTAGGAGGATGTGTGTATGCTTAGCAACAGTGAAAAAACGTGGAGGAAGAGGAGGGACAATGCTTTTGATTGATAAAACCAAGGGAAACTTGAGCATGCAATGATGATCTTGACAAACTAAAACCCAAAATTACTCCCTTGACTTGGAAGATGGACGTGGGAAGCAGCTCCTCCTGGATGTAGATGGCTCCTGAATTTGGCAGCACTTCGTCGTGAATCAAATCTTCCTCTCCTGGGTTATGAAATCAAGGGTTCTATTTATAGACTCCCTCAAACTCTCAGGTCGAGTTGAAGATAAATCAGCCAAGAAAGGAGGATAATCCTTAGCAAATCCTTGAGGATAAAATCAACAAGAGTCCAAAGAAACAAACGAGAGGTCCTGAGGATTAGAATTGAAGGAGATAATGCCAATCCAAAACCCTATCTCGTCCACGGAGTAGCAGAGAAAAGGCCTGAACTGTCAGGACTCTCCTGAAGGAAGTAACGGCCTTACGATAGACCGCCACTTGGAAATAACGCACCAAGGCATTACCGTCATTTTCAACCCTATCCAAAGGATAAGATCGACGGGAAGAAGATCTAAACAATAGGACTCTGCAAGTAAGTAACGGCCAGGGAATAGGGCGTCATAAGGAAACAACGGCCAGGGAGTAGACCGTTATTATCAAAGGACAACGAGGCCCTAAGTCTTGGGACTCTTCAAAGAGTAACGGCCTAGGCTTCATGCGTTATTATGAAATGACGCGCCTAGTCCAGACCGTTATTATCATTGATTTTCAAGAAAATAGAATGGAGGGATTGCCAAGCTTTTGAACGAAGTGCCACCAGGAACCAGGTCTAATCCAGGAATTGAGACCCAGAAAATAGGCTTCAACTGATTAAAAGGAATTCAATGAAGAGTGAACAACTCGGAGCATCATATTGAATAAATAAGGAGATGACCCGACTTATTGGGTATAAAACGGGTGTCAACAGATGCCCCTCCTTAACGTCCTCTTTGCAGGGGAACGAGCGGAAGCGAAGCGAAAGTGAAATGGAACATGGAGATGAAGCGGAAATGAAGCGGAGTGGATCAAAAAGAGGGCGTTAAGGTAAACGACACCCATTTTTTTACCAACAAGCGATAAGAATTTTCTGGAAAAACTTCAAAACTGATCACAAGGAAATAGCTAACCAAAGGATTCAAGTCTGGAGGATTTAATTAACTAAGGAAAGGAAACACGGCTGGCCGCCGGAGGCAACGGAAAGGAAAGAGACTAAACTCCAGACAGGGATCTTCAGTCAACCAGATCAAGCGAGCAAATCGAAGGAAACCTTCAAATTCAGAGTGGAATAATTCTCCTTATCCAGGATCAAGAACACAGCTGTTCACCGTCAATGAGACCTCTTGAACAAATGAAGCTCATGAATGCTCAAAGAATGCGTATGATGCATGCTGGGCTAAAGAAAAACAAATTTTCAAAGCAAATGCAAAGAAAGATAAAATAACAAGATACTCGAGAATAATATTGCTAGATTGGGGAATCCAGAGTCAAGACACTATCTGCAACCACGGCGTGCAAGATAGAACCATCATCCCCAAATTTTCCAACCTAACGGCCTATCCAACGATTATTCACGTGAACTTAGATCATCATCATTTTTGTTTAAGGGGAACATCAGATCCCAGGACACCTGAATGACCAGCCGGTTCTCGAGATAATATATCATAGATAACATATAGTAATGCATTAAGGGATAAGGGAACGAGATACAATACCTGACTTACCTGCTTGACGGACGGCGAAGCGTGCCTTCTGTTCATAGTTCCTTTCATAAAAGATAGGTTAGCCAACAATAATCCATCAAAATAAGAGTTTAGGCATAACCATTGTCTGTGCAAAAAGTACCCATAAGGAACAACATGATAGACAATAGGAATATTCAAGCATTAATTGGACCATTCATTCATCAAGAAACTTGCAAGCATATAACGGCCTGACTCAGGAGCGTCACATGAAAATGACGGATTAAGCCTAGTCCGTCAACACCAAGTCGGTTCAAATTCTTCAATAAAACAGTTCGTCACAAGCGACGACCTTAGAGGGGAGCGTCAGGATGATGTGACGGTCTAACGATAGACCGTCGCTTCTCCTGACTTTTCAAAAAAACAAACCGAACGGCCGTTCGGTCTCACTTCACGCTCAAACAACCAAAACGCCAAACCAGAAAAACCTCACCGGCGATCTCCACCTCCACCTTCCAATGGCCGGCGACGAGGCACCGCAGCCACCACCTCAGAAGAGAGGGAGAGGAAAGAAGATGGCTATAAGGCGGTTCCACCGCCGGCTCGAACGAGAGACCACTCCGCCGTCCGTGGAGGAAGAACCGAGGGGAAGGGAGCCAAGGGAAGAAGAGGAGGTCCCCACGGTCGTGGAAGAGCCAACCGAAGCCTCCTTGGGTGCAGAGGAGCCCAAGGAACCAGAGCAGAAGAAGAGGAAGGTCCTCGACCATGAGGTAGGCCCTCCGCCCTAGTTTTTAAATTTTTGATTTTTATGTTTTTATTTATGAATGCATGTGGGGGATAAGGGTAGAAATGGGTCTATGAACCCACTAGGAACACTTGTAGGCCATTTGGCCAAAGTGAGAAATCATGGGGATGCAGGGGAGAAATTCCCTACTGGCAGACTAAGTGACGGTCCGGCCAGTGACCGTCACTCTTCTGACGCCTCAAGCTAAGGCCGTCAGAGACAAGTAACGCCCCATCCTAGGGCCGTTACTTCTGCCAAGGTTCCAAACTCTTTTTAGGGTTTTCAATTTTCAAATTTTTGTTTTCCTTTTCGATATTTAATGTTTATGCAATGTCTATATGATATAAATGGACTAATTAGTGCTCTAATATGCAATGCAGGGAAAGAGGAGATCGAGGATCTCATGGCTGCAGATTCGGGCGGTGTACCAGGCACTGCCCGACTACCAGAGAGACAGACTTGCCGAGATGGGATTCGCCAAGATGCTCAGCATCGAGGTGATCCGGATGGATACGCCATTGCTGTACGCTTTGCACGAGAGGTGGGACCCGATCAGCCGTGCTTTCATCTTCCCGTGGGGCCACATGATCCCCACGCTAGAAGACATGGCGAGAATTACAGGCCTGAGAGTCCACGGCGCCGCAGTGACTGGATGGACGTACGGGGACTACCGAGAGATAGCGCAACAGCTGCTCGGGCTAGATCTGATCAGGCCGGGGCAGTCCTCTTCCCAGCTCTCGAGATCAGTGCTGCAGGAGAGTTTGGGGCTGAGAGGGGCAGCGATTGCCGTGGGGGAACTGCCCGAGGAGCATCTGGGCAGAGTGATTGACCAGGTGCGCCCTCGTGTGGCGGCAGAGGCAGGAGAGGAGGGGGATCGAGTGATGAGGCGCTTCCTGATGCTACTGTTCGGGAAGCTCCTGTTCGCGACTCGGGCAGATGTCATCAGCTGCAGACTGCTGCCGCTGATAGAGGATTTAAGCAGAGTGAGGAAATACGCCTGGGGAGCAGCGGTCTTGGCCTTCCTGATCAACTCGTTGAGTACCACGGACCGACTGACGATGCTGGGAGGCTTCTCGCCCTTCCTACAGGTAAAAATGCGTTTAAGTGCTTTCTACTATGCCATGATGTATGCTATGATTGATGATTTATGTAACTGACTTGATTCCCAAATGCAGATCTGGAGCTATTTGCACCTCCCGGGCATTGGGAGAGGCGCATTACTTCATCCGGGCCTGATACCGATCGCGAGGCGATGGTCGGTGGCAAGGGATACGGGGTCGGTCTTGAGACAGACCCGGATGATCCAGGAGGACCTGGACTCCTACCCACACACATCGGTGAGCCCAGAACTTAAATGCTTTAAATGCTTTATATGCCTATATATGCTCATGCCATGTGAATGCTAATAGATCTAAATGCCTGCAGGTGAGGTGGACCCCTTACCGCGGTGAGGGCTACACAGGACAGCCATGGGTGGAGGCGTCTCTATCGTATCGGGGACGAGACGTCTGGCTGCACTGCCTCCACATCATCGAGCCTCTGCACTACCGGCTGATCTTGCGGACTCGGGGACTACACCAGCCCGAGGTGGCCTTTCCACATCGCAACGATGACCGCCCAGGCAAGTCGGCGAGGGGCATCAGTGGGAGTGTGGATTGGCGCGCCCGGAAGGCGAAGTACGTCCTCGACTGGAGGCAGCGAGGCAGGGCCGTGAAAGAGCGGGACGAGAGCGACGAGGCCTACCTGAAGGCCTTCGCTCGACACTACGGCGACCGGGTATACCGCGGTACCCGACGACCGGTATGCAATTCTAAACTAAGAAACTCTTTCTATATGATGAAATGTGGATGTGACATGCTGGCTCATGCTTTCTACATGCAGCTCGATCCTGAGGGGCGGCTAGCTGAGCTAGAGGGACTACTCCACTCTACCATCCTGCCGCGGGATGAGTACCGGACTGCTCTGGAGCTCCTGGTGAGATTCTAAATGCTCATGATATGACTATGATTATGCATGATGCTAATGCTTCGGCTATGACAATGCAGCGGGCAGAGGGAGCTCAACGAGCAGGACCGGATGCCCCATCGTCGTCCTCGCAGCCTGCGGGAGACAGGGCTGGGCGAGATGCTGACTTTGCTCGGGCGGTTGCCCGGGCCGAGGAGGCGGAGGCCACCCTCGCGGAGCGGGTAAGATACTTACATGCTTTATGATTATGCCTATGCTAATTAAATTTATATGACTAACCTATATGCAATGCAATGCAATCTACAGGCGATAGAGCTGGCAGCGGCAGTGGCGGAGGCCACCCAGGCGAGGGCAGAGGTGGAGAGGAGCCGGGCCGAGACTGATCGAGCTCGAGCCGAGACGGAGCTCGTGCGGGCAGAGATAGCCCGACTGAGAGCGGAGACCCCTCGTCATGTGGACGATGTGGAGATGGAGCGACTTCGAGCAGATTTAGCACGGGCGCGGGCCGAGGTGAAGGATCTTCGCCTTGGGACCGCGGATCTTGATCGCTACCGGACCGAGGCACGGGAGACGCGACGCCAGATCTTCACACTGAAGATCAGGCTGCAGACAATGGAGCAGACGGTCCGGATGCTAGGCCGGGCACCAGAGCGGAGTTCTTCCCGGAGCGGGGCTCATAGGAGTGCTGCCCCTAGTGGCTCGGTTGGGGATTTCCTAGTTAGTTCCGCCGGCCAACAGAGAAATGAGAGGGCGGAGAGAGGTCAGCAGGAGGAGAGTGCTTCCATAGCACCGCCACCCAGGAAACCCGAGGGTGGAGAGGATGAGGGCGGCCCGACGGATAAGCCGGCCGAATGATGTATTTTTATGCTTTTCTTACCACTTGTACATGCCTTTTTTATGAAAATGAAATTTTTGTTGACCTTTTTTATGTGGATGTATGAATGGATATGCACGAATGAGTGATTGAAAGTACGCATGATGGATGTGCATGTGAAATGAATGCTTGTGTGGAGAAGGTGTGGTGTACAGATGTGAAAGACCGCCAGGTCTAGGCAAAGGATAAACTAACTGCCTGAATTTAGTAGCAGAGGAAATGACGGTCTGGTCTTGGACCGTCATAATCAAACGACGTGCCTACCTTAGGCCGTCATTCATGAAGTATCTTATTCTGATAGCTGGGCTGCAGAGGAAATAGCGGCCCATGGTAGGAGCGTTAAAATCAAACAACGGTCCTAGACCAGACCGTTGTTCATGGCAGAACATGGTTTTTTAAAATTACTCGCAGAAAATGCGACGGCCTGAAGGAGACGCGTCATAACGAAACGACGGTCCTAACCTGACCGTTACATGTCGTTCAGCCCAGAAGAGAAAAACTTGAGCGATTTGAAGGATATAACGGATTAGGGTTCGTCCGTTGAAAGGAGACGGTCTGAGACCAGACCGTAAACAGCCACAGAACATGTTTTAAGGAAGACCCAACCCACAGAAAAAGTGACGGCCCAGGGTAGGCGCGTCAGAGTGAAGTAACGGTCCTACGACAGACCGTCAGAGTCTGGGTCGTTTCCAAAACGGATTCGGCCGTGAGAGCTTAGAGTCCGAGGTTCAGCCACTTAATCTCTTGCTAGAACTTATCAAATTTCAGATAAAGCCTCCCAACTCCAATCTTATCCTTAAAAAGCCCCAACAACTTGGGAAACTTATCCAAAATCGCAGCTTACAAAAACCTCTGTTCTAGGGTTGAAGAATTCTCCCTAACAAGCCGAAATCAAGATGAAGAGGTGCTTCGAGATGGCGGCTATGGAAGAGAAGATCTACACCGGCCCTAAGGCTGCAAGGAGGGAACATGGGGAGCTTCAACGGCTGTCCTCGATCCCCAAGCATCTAAGCTCTAATGTCCAAAGGGTGGTAAGCTTGCATGACTTCATCCAAAGTTCAGATTTTTTTGCTGCACTTTAATTTTCTTCATAACCTTCCTTCTTCTTTTCTTCTTCAAGCCTCTTCCTGGCCCAAGGTGTTACTCCAACCTGAAGTGGGTGGCTCCCATGGTAAAGGCACTCCCTTTAGAGGTGGTATCAATCCTCAAAGCATGGCACCTCCAACCCCTCTTGGTTCTAGGCAAAAACTTCCAAAAATTGTCTTTAGACTGGCCATGCCTTTCAGCCCTTGTGGAACTATGGCATCCACAAACTCATACTTTCATCTTCCCCTCCTTCGAAGCAACCGTCCTATTGGAGGAGGTAGAGACCTACCTAGCCCTTCCAAAGACTAAGTTGGGGGATGAGGATCGGGTTTGCTATACAATAGAACCTATTGATCCGTCCTTGATCTTAAGCGACTTCATTCATAACCCAAAGGACGTGCGGACCATGATCAGCCCGCGCCACATTCACATGATCCCTATAGCACAATGGATAGTGTCTCACTGTAAAAACAAGTGGGAGAGACACGAAGCAATAGCCAAGGCGGTGGCGGTTTGCTTGTGCGGGGTCTTCCTTTTCTCCACAACCGACCACCTCTTAGATATCCAAAATCTTAGCATTATTAGTGGACTGTGGCGGGGTATGTCTATTTCTCAAGCGGTCCTCTCATACCTCTATGAAGGACTAAGCTCGGCTTGCCTTGGAGGGCCTTTGTTCGGTTCCATGATACTCCTTGAGTGTTGGATAGGAGTGAGAATCAAATTCCTTCCCAAGGAAGATATAACTTCGGCGAGCCGGATCTTCGGGAGCCACCCCCTCTTCTTCATTGGAGGGGCTTTTGGATATTCTTCTCATGTTGAATGCAGGACGGCGGATAAGAAAACGCGGGATGAATGGCGCCTCTTCTTCAATGCTTTACCTCTTGAAAAATTCATCATGCGACCAAGCGTTCTCCGAAGCATTCTTCTTAAAATACCGCGGCGTCAAGGCCTCGACCTCCAGCTAGTAGGGAACACTACCATGGCGATCTACAACCCGCACCGATGCCATCTTCAGGTCGGATTACCTCGAATTAGTGTTTCTGCACTATCACACTACCCTCCCCTTCTACCTAGGAAGATGGGGACCGAGGAAGATGAAAGAGCGATCCGGAACGCGCTGACCATGTGGGAGATCAGCAAGGTGCGTCCGTGGCAGGCAGAGGTTGAAGAGAACGACGAAACACGCCGAGATTACTTGAAGGAGTTGAGAAGAATCCGCCCTCTTGCGGATAAGAAGTTGAATATACCTTGATTTCTTTTGCTTATGAAAGATGTTATGAGATTGCCACTCAGAACTTGGTTTATCATGAATTATATTTTATTAAGCTTGCTTGAATGAGATGAGATTGCCTCAATTGAAAGAACTTGAGTTGTGTGCCTTGGAAGATTAGATTGATGTGAGTAATCAGAGTTTCTGGGGGGAGTAACGGGTGTACTCTGGGCCGTTATTTGGAAACGACGGTCTGAAGTAGGCCGTCATAATGGAAGTAACAAGAACTCAATCTCTGAAGGAGGTGACGGATGGCTCTTGGGCCGTTATTTCAAAGTAACGGTATGTTCCCAGACCGTCATGATGATGGTTTAATTGAAAGGAAGAAGGCCCACGCCTGAAGGAAGTGACGGTCCGAGATGGGCCCGTTACATGACTTTAACGGTCTGATGCTGGCGCGTTACACACCTGAACCTGCATAGTTGTGAGCTTTTACCTTTGGGCTTGCCCCTGTACTCTGCACACACTTAGACATGAAACAAGTTAGATCTGTTCTTAGACTCAACCCCTTGCCTCGAAGCAAGTTAGATAATGACCGTTTCTTGATATTTGGTCAAGGGGTGGAGCCTTATTAAATAGGCGAAAAAAAACATAATGAAAATGCGATGCATGTTATGCATATGATGGAAGTATTGAATGCTTTTGATTTTTGAAAAGATTTGATTTGTTTGGATTTTTTTGAAATATTTGATGTTTTTGGATTTTGAAAATATTTGATTGTTTTTGGATTTTGAAACATATTTGATGTTTTTGGGTTTTGAAACACCAGTGCCTCTCTAGTAACACGAGACCTCCCTTGTTTTTAGCTTGGGTCCCGAGATCGGCGTGCAAATAGTGTGACAACCCCTGGCCGAGACCTGATCATCGTGACGGTGTTTTTACCAAAACCATACCTAGGGTACTCGTCTCAGTCCTTAAAAGAAAAAAGAATACGGGGGGTAAGCTTAGGCCAGATATGGAAGTTTTTAGAACTTGATTCCCTCACCGTACAACCCTATTAGATATTTGGTCTGTTGTGCCGGGGCTTTTTTATGTCCGTCATCGAACCTTTATCCACTTAGGCATGCATGCGACCGGGCTCATAACGTCCCGCGGGGAACTATACTGCCACTCTTGTCATGCCTAATTTCTTTTCCTTTGGAGCTTTTGAGAATTCACTCACAGACCTTGAGATGATACTTTTGATTTCATGGTAAAGAGCACTCCTTTGCTTTTCTTTTCTTTACTTTCTTGTGGAGTCAGGTCATAACGGACTTGCCCCTATTTGAGACCTCTTCTCGTTAGGGAGTTTGGATCGGTTGTCTCCTTCTTATTTACTCCTTGCCCCTAGATGCAGCCGAAGAATGAAACGTACAGGGACTTTGACTTTCCCCCAAAGCATGGCCGAGGAAAAATGGTGTCTTTTTAAGCAAGGAACCCGACCAGGGGCGTCGTGTAGTGTGTGTTTGCCTTACTCAAGACTCTCTTTTGAAGATAGGGAGGCATTTCTTATTGCCGGAAAAGCACATGGTTTAGATTTTTAAGGAAAGAAACGCTTAAGATACAACCCATTCCACAGGTGAGAGAGCTCCTCACCTTTCGCGTTGATTAGACGATAGGCATTCCCTGAATAAGCTTCTTTTATTACAAACGGCCCTTCCCAGTTAGGTTGCAATTTAGACCTAGGACCTGCAGACCGAATGAATTTGCGTTTCAAAACCATTTCACCCTTGCAAAATTTTCGTTCAATTACCTTCTTTTGAAAATAACGTGAAACTCTCTTTTGATAAACAGATACGTGATCGGCCGCATTTATCCTCTTCTCATCTAGGAGTTCCAGTTGGACCAGCAACGCCTCTCGACGTTCATCGAGATTAAGTTCCTTATCGAGCTGTACTCTGAGTGAAGGGATTAAGATCTCATATGGGAGCACCGCCTCCATCCCGTAGGTTAGAGAATAGGGAGTTTGTCCCGTAGGAGTACGGACGGAGGTGCGGTAAGCCCACAGAGCTTCCACCAATCTTTCAGGCCAATCAGAAAATTTGTGTGCTTCACATGTTTTCTTAATGATTTTAAGAAGAGTTTTATTAGTGGCTTCGGCTTGACCGTTGCCTTGAGGGTAATATGGTGATGAATGATGCAATGTAATTTTGAACTTCTTACAGAGGTCTTTAAGCTCCTGGGAAACGAACTGGGGTCCGTTGTCGGTGATGATGCTGCTTGGCACTCCGAACCGCGAGATGATATTCTTCATGATAAAGCGGCACACCGTTGTAGCTTTGATCTCTGCGTACGCCTCGGCTTCGGCCCATTTGGTGAAGTACTCAGTTGCTGTGAGAATGAAGGATTTCTGCTTGATCTGAGAATTAGGATCACCGAGTGGGCCGACGACGTCGAAAGCCCACATAGAGAATGGCCAAGGAGCGGTCATAGGATGAAGAGATGAAGCTGGAGAGTGGATTTTATCAGCGTGGAGTTGGCATTTAAGACACCTCCGGACATAGAGGGAGCAATCTTCCTCCAGAGTGGGCCAATAGTAGCCCTGCCTAAGAATCCTCTTCGCTAGAGCCTGGCCATTGACATGACCTCCACACTCGCTAGAATGTGCTGCTTCTGCTACTTTCCAAGCTTCCACATCATCTAGGCATCTCATGAGCATTCCATTAGTAGCGCGCCTGTACAGTTCTCCTGCAATGATAGTGTACCTTGCGGCGGCTCTTCTTATTGCTTTGCGCTGCTCAGCTCTTGCCCCTTCTGGGAATGCCCCTTCTTTGCAAAATAACTCGATTTCATGGTACCAAGGCAATTCTTCGTCATCCAAAATTTCCTCTAGTTCTGCCAATGATACCTCCTTGAGATCTTCCTTTTCAGCTCTCACTTCTGCAGACTTCCTAAGGTTGGTGAACCAAGGATCCTGGAGAGAGGGTGCGTCCATCCTCTGGACGACGACAGTCTCAGTATTACGACTGAGAGGGAAGGATAAGGAGGAGGCCAGAGATGCCAATGCATCCGCCAGAATGTTCAGAGAACGGGAAGTATGGATATAGATTAGCTTGCGGAATCGCTTAGCGATGAGCGTGACCAAATCTTGATAGGGCTTGAGCTTGGGGTCACGAGTACGGTAAGTGGACAGAACTTGCCGTAAGACGAGCTGAGAGTCTCCTATGATGTTTAAATAACGCGCGCCTAAGAGATAGGCGTGCTTCAAGCCGGCCAGGAGAGCCTCATACTCAGCGATGTTGTTGGTAGCAGGAAATCGAAGTTGATAAGCGAAGGGGATGGTTACTCCCTCTGGAGTAAGCAAGACAGCCCCGATCCCTTGGCCCTGTGAATTAAGCGCACCATCGAAGTGCAGAGACCAGAAGGGATGCTGAGAAAGGACAGAGAGATGCTCATCAGGGAAATCGTCCTGAATAGAGTCGGTGTGAGGAATAGGGAGATGTGCAAGATGCTCAGCAATGGTATATCCTTTGACTGCCTTCTGAACGACAAAGGTGATATCGAATTGAGAGAGGAAGCTCTGCGAGCGAGCTAACCTACTAGAAAGAACGGGCTTTTCTAAGAGATAACGGATCGGGTCCATTCTAGAGATCAGCCTAACTGGGTGGGCGAGAAAGTAATGTTTAAGCTTCTGAACTACCCACACTAAGGCGGCACAAGTCTTCTCCATAGCGGTGTACCTAGATTCAGCTGGATTAAACAACCGAGAAAGATAGTACGCAGCCCGCTCTTTTCCTTCGTCATCCACTTGTGCTAAAACCGCCCCTAGGGAGTCCTCAATGGCCGAGATGTATAGGATCAGGGGTTTCCCAGGGACAGGAGGTTGCAAAACCGGGGGATTGGATAGATATTCCTTGAGGTCCCCATAGGCCTTTTGACAATCTTGATTCCATTCGAACTTGACCCCCGCCTTGAGCAATTCATAAAACGGACGGCACCTTTGAGAATGCTGGGATATGAATCTTCTAATGAATTGCAATCTACCAATCAGTCCTCGAAGTTCCGTAATGTTCTTTGGCGGAGGCATATCCATGACGGCCTGTGCTTTGTTAGGATCAATCTGGATCCCCCGTTTGCTCACTATGAAACCTAGAAGCTTCCCCGAGGAGACTCCGAATACGCACTTCTTCGGATTCATCTTTAGCTTGTACTCCCTGGCTCTCTGCAGCACTTTAGCCAAAATAGAGGGGTGTTCTTCCTTTGATCTTGACTTCACCAGAATGTCATCCACGTAAGCTTCCATATAGACGTGCATCATGTCGTGGAAGATAGCCATCATCGCCCTTTGATAAGTGGCGCCTGCGTTCTTTAATCCAAAAGGCATAACTACATAGCAGTATGTGCCCCAGGGCGTGGTGAAGGAAGTTTTCTCTTGATCTTCAGGAGCGAGACGGATCTGATTATAGCCCGAGTACCCATCCATGAACGATAGAGCTTCGTACCCGGTAGTGTTATCAACAAGGACGTCTATATGAGGCAGCGGGAAATCATCTTTAGGACATGCTTTGTTAAGGTCCCTGAAATCAATGCATATGCGCACTTTCCCATCCTTCTTGAGAACAGGGACTATGTTTGCCACCCACTGAGGATATAAAACTACTCTGACGAACTTAGCCTTGTAAAGTTTGTCGACCTCTTCCTTAATCCGCAAGGCCATGTGGGGGTGAAATCTTCTCGACCTTTGTTTGACAGGTGTTGCCCCTGGTTTAAGCACGAGTCGGTGTTCCACTAAGGAGGGGTCAAGACCTGGCATGTCCTCATAAGACCAGGCGAAAGAATCGCTATACTCCCTTAGTACTTTAATTAGATCCTCTTCTACCTGTGGAGGGAGATTAGCTGAAATATTGATGGGCCTTGGATCTTCTTCTGTTCCCAAGTTGATTTCCTTTGTAGGTTCATCCACTGTCGTCGACGGCTGGTCGAATCTCTTCAGTCCCTTTGCATATAAGTCGGTAGTGTCCTCTACGTCGCTGTCTTCATCAATTGGATCTTTCTCATCCAGCACTTCATAGACGCCTAATCCGTCATCGCTCCACACCCCTTCTATTTCTTCTTCATCTTCAATCGCAATCGCCGTGGCGACGAATTCTGGGCACTTCAAAAGGGCATGACACCGCTGAGCTAGATCTTGCAAGAACCTATCAGGAATGGATCGGGAAAGATGCGCAAGCTAGCGCGGCTTAGGAGGGGAAGGGTTGAACGACCTAGAACAAGACCCTACTTCTTTAGACCTAACAGACTCTACTTCTCTAGACTCGCTAGACCCTAACTCTGACCTAGGAGAGAGGAAGCTTAATGGAAGGGAAGGAGCAGGGGACTCGTGCCCCTGGGACGAGGAGGATGGAGACAGGATAGCATAATCTTCCACTGAAATCTCCATTTCAAATTTGACGTTTTTTTTTTTTGGAGATCAGTGGAGACCACGCAGCACGACGGAGGAGGCGGGAGCTGCATAGGGAACAGCTCAGGAAAGATGCAATCGAAGAAAAGATCACAAGAGGAGGAACCCCACATCTCGTGGATTTGAGAGTTAAAAAATGGAGGGATGGGGAAAGCAGGCAGATTAATGGGGCAGCGAGGCCCATAAGCAGGAGGATTGATTGGAATCTGGAATGGATCACTGAAGGATGGATTGATCATAATCGGAGGAGGACGGGGTACAAACCCCTCCAGCTGGATCATGCGCTGAAAATGAGAGGGAGATAGAGAAATCAGTGAGCTCCCTTCTTTCTTTGAATCATCACCAGGCCGCTTCTTCGGCCTCCACTGCATAAGCTGATCCTTCTGTGGCTTCTGGCCGCCTCTTTCACAAAACAGCCCCTGGAGGGCCCAGCTGTAGTCGATCACATCGTCATTTAGCCCCCTTGGCAACGGGGGTGGACTGGCGACTGGACAAACCGTGTCGGTTTCTGACTGGACTGGCTTCGCAGCTAACGTGCCCGGCTGTGGGGGCCCTCTGACAAAATGCTGACGGTAATCCCAGGTAAGCGGCCCAGAGTCACCCATCATTGATAATGATGTCTCCTTGTAACCGAGACCTCGTCTGCCCATTTTTCTTCCTTTTGGTATGGGCTTGGTCATCCCTTGCAGCTGTGCACCGAGGCCTCTCCCTGGTTGATAGCCCAGTTTCAGTATAATGTTCCACCCCTTTGAATCTCGAATCTGCGGCTTTGCCCTGATTTTGACCGGGGTAGTGACGGGCTTAGGAGTGGTGTACGCCCAAGGAAAGTTTAGGTCTAGCACTGATAGCACGGGCCGGCTGCTTGGCCAGAGAGTAGGAAGAATCTGTTCAGAGATGGCCTTCACTGACTGTACCGTGGATAAACTTTTAACTTTGACGACCCTCCCTTGAAAAGGGAATTTAATGCATTGGTGCGCGGTAGAGGGCACGGCGCCAAGTGTGTCGATCCAGGGACGACCCAAGATAGCCTTGAACATAGGGTCGATATCAAGTACATAGAATTCTACAGCCATGGAAAGAGGCCCGAGCTCAGCCTGAATAGTGACTACCCCGTGACATGCCCGCCTTGAGTTGTCGTATGCTGCTATAGTGGTGGGGGTAGACCGTAGTAACTCCTCAGATATATTGCAGGCTCGGAGAGTGCTGAGGGGGCAGACATTAATTGAGGCCCCAGTGTCGACCAGTGCTGCTTCAACGTCGACTTTGTTCAAAGTAATTGTTATGTAGAGCGGCATTTACCGAGCCCCCGGAGGTGCAAGCTCGGTCTCAGAGAATGTGATTGCCGGCGCTTTAGAGATAGTGGCTAGTGCCGTTGGTAGACTGTCGACTGCCATGTCTTCACTAACCATGACCTTCTGCAAAAAATCCCTCAGTGCATCTTGATGGAGAGTGGACCTCTTGATTAACTCCAGCACAGATATCTTGGTGGGTACCCGATCTAGATGATGCAGTAAATCATATTGAGTCCCCGGTAACGGTTCAGCTTCCTCTTGCTCGGCCACCGGTTGGGAAGACTGGGGATTGCTAGTAGTGGCGTAGTTCCGATGGAACATCTTCCCGCTCCTTAGAGCACAATTTGCCGCGGCATCGGGGGATAGTATGATGGGCCCTGCGGGGCGAATGAGTGGAATAGGTGGCGTGGGGGAGACAGTTTGGTAAAGCGGAGGGTTGGTGAAGTTAATGGGGGATGCGCGGATGATAGGTGAAGGATTGGTGGGTGGTAGGGTGGTGATGGACGTGGATGCTGGTGAAGGCAGGGTGAATGGATGGGTAAGGATAGGTGCGAGATTGGATGGTGGTGTGATGACGGTGATGGGGGTTGGCGAAGGATACGACGGGATGGTGAGCGGATTTGGTGGAGCGGGTGTGAATTGTGGTATGAGCGGAGAGGGTGTTGGTTGTGTAGGGAGGATGAAGGAAGGTTTGTGGTGGAAGGCCATGACCTGTGGTGCAGCGCCATCATCATCAAATGACCACCCGGCGTTGGAGGCCGGTGGTTGGACTACATTAACTTGTGCCGGTGCTGGCGGCTGCTGCGGAGGAGCGGGTTGATGGTTTGGCATCGGATTCTGATGGATGCCCAGATCTTGTGCTTGCTGCGGTGGCTGCTGTTGTGGCGGCTGCTGCGACTGCGGTGCTGGATGCTGCTGCACTTGCTGCCCCTGCGGCTGCCTTCTCTTCTCTTTGATCTCCATAATGGCCCTATGCATCTCGGCCCAGTCTATTCTCTGTCCTTCGTGTAAGTCGTACACGAGATCTCGGAAGTGAAAGCATCCTTCTATAGTGTGACCCGGCTGCCGGTGGAACATGTAATACTTAGTTTGATCGACAGCTGGGTTCCAAACAGTCCTTTCTGGGGGAAGTTGAATTGCATTTACTGCCATGAGCGCTGAGAATATGTCTGTAAGTGTCTCTGGCAATGGAGGATACTGGGCTCTTCTGGGAGCCGGGCGCTTGCTATTGGGATTATTATTGTTGTAGCCGCCGGGTGGAGGGACGTTATGGTATTGCGGTGATGGTGGTGGTTGTTGTGGCGCGGTGAAGGTGTTTTGCGGGATGGTGAAGGTAGGCGGGGGGTTTTGTGGAGTGTTTTGAAAGTGTTGCGGAGCGGAGTTTTGCGGATTGCGGGGGCTTTGGTTGTAGCGGAATGGTGCGGCTTGGTAGGGAAAAGCAACAGCTTGTACTTGCTCATTTGTCTGGACTCCTTCGGTAACCGGCCCCTGTGGTTTCTTATGGTACTTGGGCTTTTGGTTTTCGAAAAGAGAATGGATAGGGGAGTCCTTAAACTGAGTTTGTATAAATCGCGCCCGGCTATACAGTTGATGCATATTGGCTATATCGTTCATTACCAGGATGTTCTTGAAGGTGGGCGTAGCATTTGAAATTAGCAGTTTAACTTTTTCTTCCTATGGAATATGGCCGGGCACCCTGGCGGCCATCTGCCTCCATCTATCTGCATAAGTTGCGAATTCCTCATCCGACTTCATTTTCTCGGCCACCAGATCTGTGAATGAATATTCCGGGCCGACCCGATCTTGAAACCGCTGAATAAACTTGTCCTTGACCACTTTGAAGCTCTCGGCCTCTTCTAGGGGCAGAGAATAAAACCATTCCAGAGCAACGCCATCCAATGATCGGCGGAATAGGTACGCCATAAGGCGATCATCATATTGGAACTGCGCCGATTCATACAGAAAATCCCTCACATGGATGAAGGGATTGCTGTTCCCATCATACTTACGGTAGTTGGGGAGCTCAGACTGCGGAGGGAAACGGATGTTCTGGAAGCTTGGGACGGGAATATCAGCCAAGGATTGTGGGCCCACCTTCTTCTGAAGAAAATCAAGTTGTTGCTGCATGGTGGCCCACTTATTAAGCAAATCCTGCTCTCGAGAGGGAGCAGGGGCAGTGAAGGGAGTTGATTGTATCTGGTGAGCAGGAGGAATGGCGGTTGTCGAGGGCGGGAGCCCATAGGACGGAGCAGAAGGATAACTAGTGGAATTAGGGGGGCCGTAAGAAGGATACTGGGCCTGAGATAGACCCGGATTGGAGTGAAATTAGGCCACCCCGTGCTGTTGGGGCAAGAAATCGGATGGGCCCACGAGGACCTGTGGAGCCGCCAGAGCAGAGGGGTGATAATCCATCGGAAGAGAGGGGATAGGCGATTTCCCCTTATCAAAAGATTGATGGGTCGAATTGGAGGATTGACCCATCTCCATGCCAGCAAAGGTGATGGTCCGGGGCTGGACCGGGGTGAGCTCAATCGGGGTGGGCTGAACAGACGGCCCAATAATGGAAGAATTAGAGTGCCCCTGGACGGTAGCGGAGGGGGGAAGATTGGACCCTTGCATGGCCTGATAGAGGACCTGGAGTTGGGTCGGATCCAACTGGGCCATCATATGGAGGACAGAGCCCGCGGAAGGAGTGGATAAAGAAGGGATGACCTGACCACCTTCTATGGGAATGGAGGATGAGAGAGGGGCGGTCCCCTCTCCAGCGGAGAAAGAAATAACCCTCGGGGGGTTCTCAAGGAGCCCTTGAGGAAGGGAATCCTCTTGGGAGCGAGGAGGATTGCAGGATGCCATGGTAGATTCGAAGAGGGGATTGGAATAGAATGTGAAGGAGGAAGCGACTCGAGGAGATGATTCGGACGAATGAAAACAACTCCACATGCAACGGACAACCTTGATAAATGCAAAACAACAAACACAACAAACACACAATGAGCAACCGCACCTAGGTGATTCAAACAAGATATAAGTGATAGGGAATGAAGACACTCAAAAGCCAACCAAGTTGCTTAAGATGATGCAAACAAAGTTTCTTTATGGTTTCTCCTTTGGAACTTTAGTGAATTGATCGATATGTGCTCTCTCCAAATGGGTTCCTAATAGGAGGTGGATATGGACTTGGCTTGACTTTAAGTGTGACCACTCCTTCACTTATGCAACCCTAGACACAAGGGGGGAAAGGTACAACCGGCCCGGCGTCCGTGTGGGAATCCACGGCTCGCGGGGACTTATGGAGGTCCCTGCTGTGATTTCCTAGTCGGCCCCAAGGAATATGGAGACGAGAGGTCCTCACAACAAGGTAGGAAAATGCAGTCTAATATATGAAAAGATGGATGACCCTATGTGCACTGGAGTGCATGCAAAGTCTAGCCTAGAATCTAGCAAACAACAGTGCACATAATGATATGAAGATATGAACGGAATTATGGCAGAAATCAAGCAGCACCCAAGCAATAAATCACAGCCAAAAACTGCGGAAATAACTGCACCTCGGATGCGTACCTGCCAGGAGAGTGACGGACGAAGGCCCCTGCGTCAGAGCCAAATAACGGTCAGAGATCAGACCGCCATAAATAATGTAACGCAGGGGTTCCGGACTGTCGTATGAGCCAGGGAACCAAAAAACAAACTGAAGTAACAGGAAAACCCGTGAAAGCTCACACCACAGAGACAAGCGACGGCCTGATGTCCCTGCGTCAGAACAATGTAACGCGCCGAGACAGGGCCGTCGTATGTTTCAGAAAACCAGAAAGAGGGGTGAAAACAAAGGGATCAAAAGACAACTGAACAAACAGATGATGGCAGGTTTAAACAGGAATCAGAAACACGATTGGCACTAGTTGTCCCACCGTGATCGCCAAAAAATTATCTGTTGATTATTTATTTACCTATCTCTTCTTATCTTCTTTCCTTTTTTTGTTGATTGGGAGGGTTTTGAAAAATGATATGGCGAGATGATAAATAAACTACCAAAGATCAGCTCAACCTATGCACATGTGAACATGAACCTAGGCAATCAAATCTAACTCTAGCATGGGCACGCTATCTCAATCAAATTACGCTAAGGGAAAAAACAAAAACACACGCCGGGGCATGGAGCAAAGATAAATAAAAACACACCGCTAGGGGTGGAACAATCAAGGAGAATAAAGAGATTTGATGAAAAAGACAGCTAGTGCCCAACACTAAGGAAAGTCGTGATCGCCACCAAAGCAAACACAAGTCAAAGACTCGAATATACCTTGGAAATAGGTGGATGAAACACCCGCCCACGGGAGAGAAAACCAAGGAAAGCCTGCAGATCAACTTGCAAATAACGGTCCAAACCCTGTGCGTCGCTTGGAAGTAACGGTCGTCCGATAGACCGCCAGAAGGAAATAACGCTCCTGCACCTGACCGTCAGATAACCTGCAGTGAAAAGATGTGAACTCTTGGAACTCCAACCCTTCCAGCCGGCTAGAAGGCTTGGGCCTCGTGCTAGTAATCCTGTAAAACCTGCCAAGGATGTAGAAAGCAAAACAACACAACCTCAATTAGCCCTCAACATAAGTATATCATCAATCCTTAAAAAAAAACTGAAGAACATCAAAAGGAGAGGGAATTACCGGGGAGTTGTTGATTTTTTAACCCCTCTGGGCGTTTTTTAAGTTTAGGAGGATGTGTGTATGCTTAGCAACAGTGAAAAAACGTGGAGGAAGAGGAGGGACAATGCTTTTGATTGATAAAACCAAGGGAAACTTGAGCATGCAATGATGATCTTGACAAACTAAAATCCAAAATTACTCCCTTGACTTGGAAGATGGACGTGGGAAGCAGCTCCTCCTGGATGTAGATGGCTCCTGAATTTGGCAGCACTTCATCGTGAATCAAATCTTCCTCTCCTGGGTTATGAAATCAAGGGTTCTATTTATAGACTCCCTCAAACTCTCAGGTCGAGTTGAAGATAAATCAGCCAAGAAAGGAGGATAATCCTTAGCAAATCCTTGAGGATAAAATCAACAAGAGTCCAAAGAAACAAACGAGAGGTCCTGAGGATTAGAATTAAAGGAGATAATGCCAATCCAAAACCCTATCTCGTCCACGGAGTAGCAGAGAAAAGGCCTGAACTGTCAGGACTCTCCTGAAGGAAGTAACGGCCTTACGATAGACCGCCACTTGGAAATAACGCACCAAGGCATTACCGTCATTTTCAACCCTATCCAAAGGATAAGATCGACGGGAAGAAGATCTAAACAATAGGACTCTGCAAGTAAGTAACGGCTAGGGAATAGGGCGTCATAAGGAAACAACAGCCAGGGAGTAGACCGTTATTATCAAAGGACAACGAGGCCCTAAGTCTTGGGACTCTTCAAAGAGTAACGGCCTAGGCTTCATGCGTTATTATGAAATGACGCGCCTAGTCCAGACCGTTATTATCATTGATTTTCAAGAAAATAGAATGGAGGGATTGCCAAGCTTTTGAACAAAGTGCCACCAGGAACCAGGTCTAATCCAGGAATTGAGACCCAGAAAACAGGCTTCAACTGATTAAAAGGAATTCAATGAAGAGTGAACAACTCGGAGCATCATATTGAATAAATAAGGAGATGACCCGACTTATTGGGTATAAAATGGGTGTCAACAGGGGGGTAGCTTAAGCTTTAAGTTTCATCAAAATGCTGTAATCTTTCATGATTCCCCTAACAAATGCTTCAGGGTCATTTTTCATGATAAGAAACATTGTCAAAATGATAAGGCTTAGAATATCCACTTGTGACAGCATTGAATTAAAGGGTGAATTAGTTGGTTATGTTTTTAGCATCTTCCTCGGAATACACTCAGATTTTTTGAACTCATACACATCCGCACACTAATGAGAATAGTAGGTATTAAACACGAGGATGATGAGCTCTTTACTTAAAACTTAGGCAAGGATTGAAAATTCTGCCTAGTCATTGAAGATCTATCGTGAGGAAAAAGCTACCTGCCTGTAAATAAGTGCAAAGCACCAAAAAGAAAAAAAGAAAATGAATGATGAAAAATAACTCATGGAAAATGCTCCTGATCTTAGTAACCGGGCCTGCTTCTCCTAGCAAGAGTTGAGGTTCGCGTCAAACAGTGAAGGAATGTGCGGCACCATGATGATCAGGCAGAGTGAAGCTACCTGTAATTCGAGAGTCTGATTTGCAAAAGGTAGAATTGGAAATCATCGTTAAGTGATAAATAGAAGGCTCATGCATCCGGTTGTCTGATGTCCACTAATCAAATTAGAGCACATACACGAAGAGATACAAAATTTATGAGTGTAACCTGAGGAAGTGTCTAATTACATGGATTGACGAAGTTTATTCTGGACATACTTTGCTTGAACTTGCAGTATTCTATAGTTTAAATCATGATGCTCACATTCTTCTCATGAAATGTGATTTATGAACTCTTGTTAGTCCTAATTTATAATTGATTGCATTGCTAAGGGACTAGCAATGAGTAAGTTGGGGGGTGTGATAACTTCATATTTTCACATATTATTTCTATATGTTTGGGAGAAAATTCTAAGTAAATTGTTGATCATGAGTGAAAATGTTCACATAAATAGATTTTTTGAATATGAGAGCTTTCATGAAAAAATGATAAATATTTGACAATTATTTGAGTGAATATAGGTGAATAAGATTTGCATTTGATTAATATGTTGTGCTAACAACATTATATAACATATGCATTCTTCTAAATGGCAGGTTGTTGGTGTTCTCACGTGAAGGTGAAAGTGTGGTTTATGAAATGTGTCAAGTGCATGGCAAGGCTTGGTGCATATATGAAAACACGTACATGGGCTTGACGTAAATGGCCATGTGGCTTGTATAAGGCATCAAGGTGGCTGCAGTTTGACATGAGATGCATAAGGTTATAAAAGTGCATAACAAGGCAAAATGCATATGCATGAAGTTGGCAAGTGATATGCATGAATCACGCATGGTGGTTTTGAGCATTACGTGGACACATAAATGAGCTGCATGAGGTGTTTTGTGGGCTTTAAGAAGAAGGGCCATATGGGTTGCATGAAGCATGTGATGAAGGACCATGGGCTAGCAACTAATGTGGCTGGGTAATGCATGGTGGTGGGTTCACGTAGATGGTTACAAGCATCACGTACAGGGCAATACAAGAAACACAATACATGCATTTACAATAGCTTAGTTGCATGTGCATGGCTGGGTGGTCCGATGGCATTATAATATTTAAACAAACATCAAGGTGGCTGTAGTATGAGCATCACGTGCATGCTTAGGTATTACAATGGGATTATAATATCCAACCCCACCATGAGAATGTGCAGTAGATGTGGCCGCTTGTTACATGGATTCACCAGAAGCTGCAGTTCATGGGCCGATCTAGAGAAGAAAGGACTGCTATATGCATGGGAGTTGTATAAAGGCATTACGTGCATGGCCAAACAATATGGATGGACGTGGTAGCTGGGGACGTTGAGAGTGCATGCGATGGGCTTCACGTGAAAGCCAAACCAGAGAATGCGAGATATTCGCGTAAGGCGCTACCGGCTGTGGCCTGATAAGCGGAAGCCTTCCGCTCAAAGGAGGTAGTTCGCTCCGTGTGCGGTGCGTGGGCGATGGGCATTTGAGTCTCCCTGAAAGATAGCGGAGGTCATCCGCTCAGTGTATAGCAACGCAAGAAGTTCGCTCGTGGCGTGGGTTCCTGCAAACTGCAACCGAAGAAGGCGGTCGTTCGCTCCGTGGGTGGCGTTTGCAGTAGCGTCGTAGATGACACCAGGCGAAGGATAAGTAGCCGGCATTGATTGTGGAGGTGGTTTCGGGGAGATTCTTGCGTCGCCCATACCCCTATAAATGGGAGGCGCAAGGACGCAGCCAGGGGGGTTGATTTTTTGGCTGGGTTTTCTTTGGGAGTGACTGTTCTTTTTTTTGCTTTCGTCGTAGCTTTTTTTTTTTTGGGTCGTCTGCTTCTGTTTTGTTTTGGGTTTTCTCGGGTTGGTGCTTTTGTTTTTGGTTCTCTCCTTGGGTCTTAGTTTGCGTCGCGAGATTCCTCAGGAGGAAGTGCAGCGTCCGTCCGCGGCGAGGTCCACCCGTGGTAGCTGTGCAACGTCCGCGGTGAGTCTCCTCGGCGTGGTGGCGACGAGTTCCTTTGCAGCACCCGTGCAGCCTCCGCCAGCGGTTCGTGCAGCCCGTCTCCGTGGTCCGTGCAGCTCCTTGGCGTGAAGTGCAGCTTTTGTTCGTGCAACTCCTTGGCATGAAGTGCAGCGTCCCTTACTGTCAGCCCCTTTGTTGCTGTAGCAGTTTGCCTTGGGTGCTGTTAGGGAGTTCGCAGGGAGCAGAAGCCCGCCATGCTCTTTTATTTATTATTATTTGCATGTTGATCATTTCAGTATTCTGTTATCAATTGGAGCCCCTTTTAGTTTGAGTTAGTTAGTTCATTAGTCTTAATTGTCTCAATGTTGTTAACTATAATACAAGCGCACGTTTACACTTTCATATTGATTTAATGCAAGTGTTTTTGATCTCTATCTTCCCTCTTCTTTTGACGTGGTACCTTTCTTTTACTGTTATCTTTGCAATTGATTACATTAATTGATGGCTTAGTTTCTTTAGCCCAGTCCATTCATTAAGGTTAGCTTATTTTAATTTGTCAAATTGCGTTTCATTTGCCTTAAGTTTTTATTATAAAAACTCTAGATTTGCTATCTTAAAAATCTAAATTTCCCTGTGGACTCGACTCGGACTCACTACTTAACTATTTTTCTTAAATTAATTTGTGAGCCGATAATTAATTTTGGTAGTGGATGTATCAACGGCATGCATTTTAACTATCATGCTTTATAGAAGAGGTCTTACCGGTGTTTTGCTAAGATGCCTTGACGATGATGAATCCTGGAAGGTCGTGGAAGAGGCGCATTCAGGAGTATGTGGCGGTCATGTCAATAGCCAGATGCTAGCTAAGAAGATCCTTAGGCTAGGTTTCTATTGGGCCACTCTAGAAGAGGATTACTCTATCTATGTTCGAAGGTGTGTTAAGTGCCAACTACACGCCGACAAAATTCATTCTCCTGCTTCTTCACTCCATCCTACATCTTCCCCATGGCCTTTCTCCATGTGGGCTTTCGATATCATTGGACCTCTTGGTGATCCGACCCTCCTCATGAAATCGAAGTCATTCATACTCATGGTAACGGAGTACTTCACCAAGTGGGTGGAAGCGGAAGCGTACGTGGCGATAAAAGCGTCAACCATTTACAAATTCATAATGAAGAACATCATCACAAGGTTCGGCATCCCGAGTACCATCGTCACCGACAATGGACCGCAATTTATCTCTCAGGAGCTTCAGGACCTCTGCAACAGGTATAACATTGCATTGCATCATCCATCTCCCTATTATCCGCAGGGCAATGGTCAAGCAGAGGCAACTAATAAAACTTTGATTAAAATTATCAAGAAAACGTGTGAGGCTAATAAATTTGCGGATTGGTCGGAAAAGCTAGTTGAAGCTCTTTAGGCCTATCGCACTTCCATTCGTACTCCTACTGGGTAAACCCCTTTCACCCTCACTTATGGAATGGAGGCGGTAGTCCCTTACGATATTCTTATCCCTTCTCTACAAGTATAACTAGACAAGGAGCTCCCCATTGATGAGCGTCGCGAATCTCTCCTTGCTCAGTTGGAACTCCTAGACGAGAAGCGTTTGGCTGCCGCTGAACATGCGCGTATTTACCAAAATAGGCTTTCACGTTTTTATCAAAAGAAAGTGATTGAGAGAAAATTCAAAATTGGTGAAATGGTAATTAAAAGAATCTTCGTAAAACCGGGTGGACTGCATTCAAAACTCCAACCAAACTAGGAAGGTCCCTTTGTTATAAAAGATGTTTATCCTGGCAACGCTTACAAATTGATTAACGCTGAAGGGGAAGAGTTAACTCATCCTTGGAATGGTCTCTATTTAAAGAAATACTACCCTTAAAAGTAAAAAAACATCATCAAAAACAAAAAAAACAAAAAAATGAAAAAAATATGAAAATAAAACAAAACAAAAATGAAAAATTGAAAATCGCAGGTAGATATGGTACATGGGCCACGAGCCTGAGTAATCATCCTTAATTCATTCTTCAGTCTCGACGGTTTAACTTTCGGGTCAATTTACGCACACACTACACGCTCTACTCTTAAGCTCAAGTAGCCCGGAATTCGAGGAATGTCCGACCCAAACTAAGAGTGTAAAAACCTTACCTATTCTCTTCTCTTCGGCTCACGAGAGGGAGCACGAGTAAAGGGTTACTAACCAAATCTACCCGCCGCCCTAGTAGGTGGAAGTCAGGGCCCAAAAGGGAACAAAATATCTAAAGCCCAAGTACAATTAGGTCTTTATCTATTTCGGAAGAAAAGAAAAGAAAAGAAAGGAAAATAGAGTTATGATAAAAGAAAGCATGTCAAGAGGGCAAAGTGCCCGCAGGGAAAACCCTGGTCGTAAGCATGCATGAATAAGGGCAAAAAGAGCAATAAAATTTCCCTAAGCCAAAGACCGAATCCCAACAGACATTAGGGCAAGGGAGGAGCGTTCCCCATTCTTGAAAACCTTTCGTGAGTCTCCTCAAATTATTCTTCTTTTCTCCCTCGATGGTGGGTTGTAAAACTCAAAGAATGGCAAAGATCAACCAGGAAGGATGGGCTGCAAGAAAATATGAGTAAAAGCATAAGTCATTTAGCACGTTGACCCCTTTGTAAAGTCTTTCAAGAAAGCCTAATGAATTTAAGATCATGATGGCGTAAGGTTTAAGGCCCTGTACTACGCTTGCTTTCAAAAAAAACAAACAAAAAAATTAAAAAAAAATCAATCAAAAATATAAAAATTCACGCCTCTCCCTATAGGCGTCATTTTCAAATTTCACGCCTTTCGTTAAGTCGTCATTTTCAAAAAAAAAAAAAATAATAAAATGAAAAAAAGTATAATAATTCACGCCTCTCCCTATAGGCGTCGTTTTCAAATTTCACGCCTTTCGTTAAGTCGTCATTTTCAAATCAATCAAAAAAAATGTGTGTTCTTCAAATAAAACGCCTGTCATGAAGGCGTCAATTTCACAATAAGCGCCCATTTGCGAGGGCGTCATTTTGAAAATTGAACAAAATAAAAGAAAAATACAAAATAAAAAAATGTAATATTAAGCCATTGTTATGCATGTGCCTGGTTGCATCTTTGTGTGGGCATCTTTTATTTTTAGTTAGCATTTGCTTGCTTGCATGTCACATTCTCCTTATATTTGTTTATCATTTGCCTTCGTTGATTAAAGGCTTGACCCCTTGACCCGTTATCAAGTTCAAAGTAAAGACATCCCTTGCTTATTGAGCAAGGGGCCAAGTCAAACAGATGAATTAACCTGTTTGTTCAAGTGTGAACTATAGCTATAGGCGCAGGGCAAAAGTAAAAGGCGAGAAAGTGAAAGAAAACACAAGTACACAACTACACAAGTGCTCAGGTAACAAAAATTTCAATCTCATATATATATATCATAAATATCTGAGTACATGTGTGAGGGTGGAGGAGTACAAGTAAAATCTCTCTCAGCTCTCGCCTCCACCCTCCTCTCTCCTACTCTCGGCCTCACTCTCGTCCTCCCGACGAGGCGCTCGTGGAGGGGGCATGGACCCCCGTGAAGTAGCTGGAGTTCTAGCCTGCTCCTCTGCCTCGCTCCTCTGCCGGAGAGAGGAACCCGCCACAAAGGTGGAGCTGGTGAAGGCGTACCCCGCAGCTCATGCCCTCTCCCGGCCTCGCTGAAGCCGCTCCTCGGACGCCCGCAGCCGCTCCTGGGAAACGGCTAGCTGGGCCCTCAAAGCCACAAGCTCCACACGGTCCGCCTGGTGCTCTCGCGCTCTCGGGCATGCTCCCTCCGCTCCATCTCAAGGGTGACTCGCAGCTCCGCCACGTCCTGAGGTAGCTCCTCTCGCCGCCTCAGGGCCCTCTCAAGCTCCGCGACCCGCTACTCGCAGATTGCCAACTCCGTCCCGGCTAAGGCAGCCTGGGTAAGCGCCGCCTGTAACTCTGAGGTCTGCAAACATTCAAACAAATCATCAGTTCCACATTTAATTCAATAACTCAATAATTCATGAAATAAACAACAAACAACTCAAAATAAATAAATAACTCACCCGGGTGGCCATCGCCTACTGTCCCTCCTCGACACAGGTAAGAGAGGCCCGGAGCTCCTCAGTCTGTAAACCAATTTTTCTTGAGCATATCATATAAATAATAGAATGGAAGTTTGAGTTTAAGGTTTAAGGCATACCCGTGTGGCGAGGTCGCGCTCTGCCGCCTCGGCCCGTGCTACTGCTCCAGCCAACTGCTCCGCTAGTGCAGTCATCTCTGCACTAGGTCCTCTCGAGCTGGAGGCCTCCCCTATCTCTCTCACCGCTGCTCCCTGCTGGGCACGCTGCATTTATTAAGATTATCAGTGGCTAATCATCAATAATTCAGTAATTCATGTGCATATAGATAAATTAAACACTCACCAGGGTCTCAAGGTCTGAACGCGTGGCAGCCAGCTGGGCCTCTAGGCTGTGGAGGTGGGCCTGCAAGTCCATCGCCACTATGTCACACGCATCCTGCATTCATCACATATTAGTCGCATAATAGATATACATAAGCATTTGCATTTAATTTAAAAGAAAGGTCATTCATACATACCCCTAAGACCCTCATCTGGGGACGGCCGGCATAAACCTCCCAGTAGCGTCGGAGGTACTCGGAGCTGTCTGCTGCCTGCAAGGTGACTCGGGTCCCGCCACGCTGCCAGTCGGCGTACCGGTCTAAGAACCGGACTCTCCAGTCGATCGCCTTCGTGCGACCACGGGTCTTCTTGCCTATTCCTCGCGGCTCGCCAACCTCGACCCACTCCTGGTGTAGGCCGAGGGTCGTCATCACCAGCCTAAGCCGTAATGGCTCAATCTCGTTCAGGCAATGAACCCAAAGCTCATGCTCGAAGCGAGGTCGGCCCGCTACGACCCACGGCTGGCCCTCGTTGGTCTTCCCCTCGTAGGGTCTCCACCTCACCTGCATTCACAATCATCCATCATGACATATCACATTCTATAAAAAATAAAAAAAATTGCATCACATTGAGCATGCGTACCAGTGAGGCAGGAAAGTCACGGAACTCCTGTCGTAGCACTCGCAGCTCGTATGCGAGTGGGGCTCCAGTCACCACTGGTAGCCAACGCCGTGCCAGAGGGAAAGGTCCCTCATCTCCAGGCCGTGGGTCAGCACGCCCCATCGGCATGTACAAGTGGCTCCATATCTGCATCCATGCATTGCATTAGTAAAACATTCATATGCATAAAAAAAAGAGAAGAAAGAGAAATGCATACCTGAAGAAAGGGTGAAAAGCCACTGACAGTCATCTCTCGACCTGTCCCTGTGGATAGGTCGGCCATCAAGTGCGCCAGTAGCGCCGCTCCCCAAGCATATCTGCCGACGCCCTCCAGGTCCTCAAGTATCCCCAGGAATCGGCAGTTGATGATGTTGCCCTTTGTGCCGAGCAGCAACCTCCCGAGCATTAGGAATAAGAATCTCCTCAAGTCTCGATATGCTCTCTCCCTCTCAGCTGGGTCCTGGCAGTAGGCAGCCCTAGCCCCGTCTATCAGTCTCCATGAAAACTGCTCTAGAGACTCCCTCGACCTCTGCCTAGAGTCACCTAAGCCCATAGCTATGGTAAGGTCGGTGCGGTAGATGGTCCTACACTCGCTAGGTGTCTCGTAGACTGTCTCTAGCCCTAGTAATCTCTGTGTAAGCTCGCTATAATCAGGAAGGGTGATCCCGCTCACCGCCTCTCCATCTACCCTCAGCCCGGTGATCCTAGTAACATCCTCTAGGGTAGGAACCGTATGACCCCACGGTATCAGAAATGACATGCTAGTCCTATCCCATCTCTCTCTAAGCACCTGGATCAAGGGTAGGTCTGGTCTCACAGGCTCTATGCTAAGGAAGGGTCCGAACCCCATAGCATCTACCCTAGCCCTCTGGAACTTGGGGAGTCCGTAATAAGCTGCTCGGACTTGGACCCAGGAGATCCGCGTCCTCATCAACCCCTGCATGCAACAAAGATAAAATTTTTACTTAAGTTTTCATGTGGATATTCGTTTAAGTTCATTTGTTGTCTCTGTTTTAATTGACGACCAATCCCAGGTCGTATTTTAATCAGTTGGCGCCCCTGACCGAGGCGTTACTTTACAATGAGTTTCTGGTAATTTCATGTGCAATTTGAATTAACGACCCACCTTGGGTCGTTGTTTATTTAAGTGACGTCCCTGTGGGGGTCGTTGTTTTGAAGGTAATTACCTAAATTCTGAGAAATTTCTGAATTAACGCCCATCAATTCGACGTCATTTGTTTAAGTAACGCCCCTGTGGGGGGGGCGCAGTTTAAAGAAACAACTTTTGGTCCTAAATTACAATTCTGGAAAATGTTAAATTGACGACCACCACAGTGGACGTTACCTAATGAATTGACGCCCCGGTGGGGGGCGTTGTTTTCCTGGGGTTTCAGAGTTGCTAACATGCGAAATAAAAATAACAGAGATGCATACATTTAAAATAAATGTAATGACAGGGAAATTAACAGCATGATGATAAACATGATAATTTAAAAATGACGACATGCTGCAGGGCGTGATTTCACATTAATCATTTTTAGAAATTTAAATTAATTAAATTGACGACCGAGGTTTGGGCGTCGTTTTAATTGACGACACCCCTGGGGGCGTCATTTGACTGTGTGTCTGGTTTTCTCTTCACCGAGGGCTATGGAAATGGTGGAAAATGGAAATAAAATAAAAATAAAAATAAAATCAAATTGGGGGTTTGGGGGCCTACCTTGCGTCGTCCGGGCATGATTAGCCCTCCCCGGAGTGGCTGCCGAGGTTGTCGTGACCGCCGCAGTTGGCCGGGATGAGGAACAATCACCGCCGCCATCGGCGGTTGTTCTCCTTCTTCTTCTCCATCTCCTCCTTCTTCATCTCCTTCTTCCTCATCATCTTCTTCGTCTTCTCCATCATCATCATCATCTTCATCTTTTTCTTCTCCATCATCTCCGTCTTCACCTCGTTCTTCCTCTACGTCAACACCGTGCTCCGCCGCCGGTGCTTCCTCGGCCGCCGCGGGAGAAACCTCCTCCACGGCATGTTCATCTTCCAAGTCCACCACGTCGGGGGCATTCACCCTCTGCCGTTTGTGTGCACCGCCCGCCATGGGTTCGAGAGAGAATGAGAGAGTGAGGATGGAGGGGAATGGGGCTTTTGGTTAGGGTTTGCAGAAGGGAGGGAAAAGAGAGAAGACGAAGGAAGGAGAAGGAGGGAAAAAGGGGTTTAACGGTCGAAAATAATTGACGCCCTACTGGAAGCCATCTTTATCTTAATTGACGGTTTGACGAGAGGCGTGATTTCATAACTTGACGACCCAAGATTAGGCGTCATTTGTATTTGCATGGGAATTTGTAACCGACGTCAGGCGCAGTAATGGGAAGGCGATTGATGTGACCAATCATCATTATTACTTCTGGATTTGACGACGGTGCGTGCAGGCGTCCGTTTCTTAATACACGACGTATATCAAGGCGTCATTTTTAGGAAATCGAAGGTTTGTATTTGAAGAATTTAAAGCGATTAACGCCTTGCTTTGAGGCGCGAATTAAGAAACACCTGTTTCTGGGGGCGTCAATTGGGATTTTGAATTGTTTAAGGAATTAATTTAATGCAAATTGACGACACTCTCTGAGGCGTGGTTTAAGTAATTGATGCCATGCAGGAAGGCGCTGTTCAGGACAGAGAACCCGTAGCTCAATTTTTCAGATAGAATTGCATGAATTGGGAGATATGATCACATAACTCATTGTTTTGGCTCAAATAAGAAGAGAATCTTTATTTCATTAAGGAAAATCATGATTACATCTAATGAGCCATCATAGGCCTTATCTTCCTAAGAGCTAGCACATATGATTTGCACTTGTCTTCTTCTTCTTCTACATATCTCTTGGACTTTTAGAGTAGTCCAACCTTCCATTGAGCCATTATTGTATTGATCTCTTCTTGATCTCCACTTGAGCATAATTCCCTTCTTTTGAGTGGAGGAAGGTGAGAAGGTACTTCAAAAAGGTGCCGAGGTAGCCCGAGCTTTGGGAGATACCGGTGTGCGTTGTAGAGGACGAGATCGTTCCCGCCTATCAACCGAAGCTCTATGCTGGGAGAAAGCCTTGAGCGGAGTCCTTTGGTTTTGAGGAACCCCGGTGTGTAAGTAAATCCGCTCTTAGGCATCGTCTTGAAGTAGTCCCTCCATTCGCTTCTCTTCTTGAGCTTAGGAACCCGATTGGTTACTCTCTCACATAAGCCCAAAGAATCCGTCATGTATCGGAGGGGGCTCTTGGAAAAGATTTTGGAAGCCGCTTGGTTTGCTTGGCAAGGATCAAATTTGAAGTGGAGATCTACCCAACAAGTTAGAAGAAGCATAGACCCGTAGAGGGGCCGTCCCAAGGAAGCCGAGGTAAGCCCATTGTATAGGTTGGCTAATACCGCCGGACCTATTCTTTTTCCCTCCCACATGCTAGCAATGGCACTTAGGTGGTGCTCTTCTAGATGGTCTTCCGTTGAAGGGAAGAGTAGAGCTCCCGCTATGCACATGACAAACCCCTTCATTACTCTCTCCAATAAGTCTTCATCTTCTTGAGCTTTGTCCATGTTTTTGAACACCCATGAGACTAGCTTCAAAAGGTTGACTCCTTTATGGGCTTTAATTTGATTTACTAGATTTTGGCTTTGAATGAGGCTAGTGAGTATGTCATGAGCTTGTATTGGTTTAGCCATGTGAGCCATCTTAGATTCCTCTCCTTGCTTCATCTTTTTCAAACCTAGGAGTGTCTCTACTTCTTCTAGGAGTATAGTAGCTTCAAAGGTTGGGAAAAGGAATGTATGGGTATGAGGGTGCCATAGTTCTATGAGAGCTCCAATTGAGGCCCAATCTAGGTGAATGTCATTGTAATGGGTAGCATGGGTTACGAGGCCAAGAAGATGCCACCTAGAGAGGAAAGATTTCATGTCTAATGAGAGTTTGGAGAGTAATAAAGGAAGCCACTTAATCTTTAGAAATCTCCTTGGACCTGGAACAATTGGGTAATCCTGAAAACATAAAAGAAAGAAAGAAAGAAGAAGAAGAGAAAATGCAATCAGAAATTTTGAAAAGGAAGAAAGGAAGAAAAAGAAATAAAAGCTTTAATATCAAGACACTTACTTGGTCTTTGGCAATTCTGCCACTGATATGACTAGGAACTTCACAGATCCTGGGAAAACTCATCTTTGGCTTCTTGGAAGGCCTTTGCTTCTGCATCTTTATGTCAGTTCTACTAGTTCCGCTAGTTCTGATATCTCTATCTCTGTCTACTTCGATTGGTTTGATGTGATCAGAAGATGAACAGATCCCCTTTTATAATGTTTTGGACGTTAACAGAGATCACAGTTTGTGTTTGAATAAAACGAGTTGCTAGAAGCTTAATTCCGAACAGGAAACGAAAATAGTTAATTGACGACGCGCCCTTTGGCGTCATTTATTCAATTGACGACACATTTGGGTCGTCATTTAAGTAGCGCCTCCATGGAGGGCATCATTTGCAGTCCAATTCCAAATCAAACCTCTATTGTAATTAACGCCCCATTGATAGTCGTCATTTCTTGTTTTGACGCCTCTGCAAAGGGTCGTCAGTTTCTGAGCTTATGCTTTTGAGTTGCTTCATAACATTTTGATTATTCATGAACTTAAGTGCTGTTATATCTAGATGAAATTACTCGTATTATGCACTTATGATCATATTGTGAGTTGTCTTGAGCTGATAATTCTTTTGATGAGCTAATGAGCTTTGAAGTGCAGAAGTGCAGGTTATGCAAGTCTGGAAATACTTGGATTATTCTATTGGTAACTTCATTCTGTTCTTTGTATTTCTCCTGTATTGCATTGTTACTATAAGGTATCTACACTATTATAGCATATCAGGGACCTTGTGGTTCTGATGAACCTAGACTTTGAGTTCCCCTTCATCAAAAATAGTGATAATTCCAAGGGAATCTTGATCACACGGATATGTCGTTGAGTCATTTAAGGTTTGGGACAATGGTTCAACGATCTGAGTTGATGCGTGGATAAACGAGCTTCGATTTAGTGTCAACTTAGAGATCTGGATTCTTGACCAAATATAGATGGCTTAACAATATTATCCTTGATTACCTCATATTTTAGTTTGTTTTAATTTTTCTTTTAGCCCAGCATGCATCATGTAGGACTTTGAGCTTAACGATGAAAAACTTCATATTACGCCCATAATGATGGTCGTTCGCTCTTAATTAAGTTGGCATGAGACATTCCATTCCAAATCAAGTACTTTATTCTCCTTGAAGCCGCTCAGGCTGGTTCCTTGAAAATCATTCATTTGCTGGATCTTTATCTCAATTCATTTTGGTTTTATGCAAATCCACCTTGGTTGAAGCACGTCCACATTGGTTGGTAACTGCTCTCCAATGGTGCCTCCCTTTCCGTGCCCTCGTGCACATTTAGTTTACTTAGTTTAGTCTCTTTAATCCAGCCGATCAATGCTTTCTTGTAATTATCCGGAGTTGTTTCATTCAGAATCCTGAAAAGATTTCTAACGCTTAGTGTCAGAGACGTGTCACATCACACCTTGGCATCTACTTATCAGTTCGTTCCACTTCATTCCCCTTGTTTCACTTTCGCTTCATTCCGTCTTACTCCCTTACAAAGCAGACGCCAAGGCGGGGCAACTGTAGTGTCACGCCCCAATGCGGAAACTCGGGACGTACAGTTAGGGACAAGCGGGCAAGAATATAAATAATTCTGAACCATTGCAACCATTGCACAAAAGGTTGGAAAAGATAATCATCAGAGTTTTATTGATAATAAAGTTGAGTACAACTGGGTAGAACAACTATATCCAAATAATATTCAAAATACTAGAACAACCTCTCACTAATACTAAGGGTACAAACTGACTCAATCAACTAAAACTAACACTCGAGTCACTCCAGTCCATCCCCGATATGATCATCACCTGGAAAGGGGGAAACAACAGTAGGAGTGAGCTAACGCGCTCAGTAGATAACCATAAGTAGATATAAGTGATTAACCAATTATTATAGTTTATATGAATGCAGTAAATAAAGAATGACGATACGATAAATGAAACAATGTAAAGAAATATCTTACAAGGTCAAGAAATATGACAATTACCACAAGTAATGAACAAGTAGAGCAAGTAATAATAGAGAATTGGCCAGTATTCAAGTATGTTACACATGTAACCAAATAACCACGCACGATTCAAGTATCAAGAATTTGTTCTAGACGTAACATGTCAAGTCAAGTATTCGGGTGCACTGCCTCACCCTGTCACAAACATCCCATTGGGCTCACTATCTTTTCGGGCGCTCTCCCCAGGACCAGACCGGGCCCTTATGATGCGTTGGCATTTATTTCGTTTGGATCTACGATCCCCCGTCTAGACATAGTCATTTATGGCCAATATAATCAGTAGAATTTCTGTCAAGTACAAGATGTAAAGGACGACACTTGTCTCCTTTGATTCAAGAGTATAAACACGACGAGAAACCCAAAACTGAGGGTAGTCGTACGGCAAAACACCGGGCCGTACTCACGCGAGTAACGAGTCATAGAGTCAAGAATGAACGGTTGACAGTAAGCCGTTCGAGAGAAGAGAAGTAAGTTCCGAAGAACGAATATACGGACCGTACGAGGCCGTATTCCAGATATACGGTTCTAGAGAATTCGTATTAAGTATAAGTGATAGTAATTCTAATCATAAGCTAAATTGTGCAAAATGGCTACCGGGTCACCAATGACAATTAAACCAATCAGATTATGGTTCAATGTCCAATGGTCGATTCCGGGCTCAAATATGACCGAAGATTAACCAAGGATAATCGGTCATTTATCGAGTTAAAATGATAACGATCGGGCCATTTAAAAGACATACGGTATACAATATACCATATAAGCCAAAAATTTGCCCATTTATACTCAAGTAGTGAAACCAGCGATTAAATCATGTAATCCACTGTTTAACCATGGATAAAATTATCTCACGGTAAAAATTCATCCCACGGTAAAAATGGGAATTTACCGGATAGAGTGTCCGGTTCAAATTATAATTTAATCGGCCAAGACTTGCCATAAGTCAGCCATAGGTTAATGGTCTACGGTGATTTTACAAAATTTTACCACGGTAAATTTTTAACCAAATTACATGCGATTTACTAAGATTAATCATCGTGATTTAACAATTAACAAAAGTAAATATTGCATATAACTGAAATTTAATCGTCTATTTACTCTATATATATATATATATATTTTTTGTTAAATGGGTTAATCATCTTACTGATTAACACTGATTAACGTTGCTTATATCTACTTCTGATGCTAATTTCATGCTAAATTGAATTATAATCTTCTTGCTGATTAACACTTAACACTGATTAACGTTGCTTACACTAATTTAACACGTGATTGTATCTGATTCTGATGCTAATTACATGCTAAATCGAATCACTTATGCTAATTACATGCTAAATCGAATCATAATCTTCAATAATTTGATGTCAAACTAATTTAACAATGTGCTCTCTCATTCTATGTATTTAAACTTGAAGTTCGGCCTTGGTTACCTACCTTAAATCGAAGAATAAGAAAGATACGGAAGAAGAAGAACAGTACTCCTCCTAAGCTTAAGCTTCCTGCGATTTCCTTCCAGCAGCAACTTAACAGAGATAGGAAATAGGAAGAGGCAAAGCCTCCCTATTTATAGATGACAGAAGGTTATAGATGACAGAAGGAGAAACGTGAGGCTCCTTCCAAGCAAGGTGGACACGGCGCTGCGGGTGGCCAGAAATGTTGACGATGCGTTTAAGCCGACTAAACACGTTTCCACGTGTTTTTGTTTAGATAAAGATTAAGCTTAATAATATTTAGCTTAACTTAAACAGGTTTAAACTAGAACCTCCAATTAGTCTTACCTAATGATTTTTAATGAGTTAGTCGAAGAAGACAAAAATGTTACATAACTAATCAGAAACCCATTTATTATTTTTATGGATTTTTTTTTATCATGAGGTTGAATTTTTAATCGTACTAATCTTAGGATGAAAATATTAATTAATGTAATTTCATCGGTGTGGTAGATAGATCGAGTTACGGATTTTTACTAAGAATACTCAAGATGACAAAGTTGCTAATAACAATATGCTCTATCAAATATGATTTTTATAGATTTTTCTAAGGTAGTCGTATTTTCGTGTGAATAGTGTTTTCCGCATTTTTAAGTCAGGCTTAAATCACTGATTAAGCCATGTAAATGATTTTATTAGGGTCAGGCACAGAAGACCAAAGCGTTTACCATGGTGTTTACTAATTAACTACTATTGTTTTGGAATTTTTATATGATAGTCAAAATCTTTACTATTTACTATTTGCCACAACACTATTCAAAATTTACTATTCATGAAATTTAATATTTTGTACAGAAAATCGGGGTCTTACACCCTCCCCCACTTAAAGAATTTGGTCCTCCAAATTCACTGAACCAAAAAAAATAGTATGGGAATAAATAGCTCACCTTAGAACAAATCGGGATACCGCTTCCGCATAGCGTCCTCGGATTCCCAAGTGGCTTCCTCGGTTCCACGCCGACTCCACTGAATCTTGACCATTGGTATGGAACGATTCCGAAGTTGTTGTTCCTTCCGATCCAGAATCTTCACTGGTATTTCTTCATAAGTAAGATCCTTCTTTAATTCAAAATCCACATGTTGAATAATATGACTAGGGTCTTACACGTACTTCCGTAGCATAGAAACATGGAATACGTTATGTACGCCAGACAATTGAGGAGGTAAAGCCAATCTATAAGCGACTTCACCCACTCGATCAAGGATCTCGAATGGACCAATATACCTCGGGCTTAGCTTGCTATGAATACCAAATCGTCGAATACCTCTCGACGGAGAAACCTTCAAAAATACATGCTCACCAATCTGGAATTCCAAATCTCTTCTTCTATTATCAACATAGTTCTTTTGCCTTGATTGAGCCACAAGTAACCGGTCTCGGATAATACGAATATTCTGTGATGATTCTGAGATAAGATCCGGTCCAAGCCATTGTTTCTCACCAACCTCATCCCAACATAAAGGAGAACGACAGCTCCTTCCATACAAAGCCTCGAAAGGTGCCATCTGTATGCTGGATTGGTAACTATTGTTGTAGGCGAATTCTATCAATGCTAAATGATCGCTCCAACTACCACCGAAGTCGATCATACAAGCTCTCAACATATCTTCCACTATTTGATTAGTTCTCTCGGTCTGTCCATCTGTCTGTGGATGAAATGCAGTGCTAAAATTCAGACGTGTACCAAGAGATTCTTGCAATCCTTTCCAGAAATGAGATGTAAATCTCAGGTCTCGGTCAGACACAATGCTGACGGGAATACCATGAAGTCTAACCACTTCCTTTAGATATAATGCTGCTAGAACATCGACTATCCACTTGGACTTAATAGATAGGAAATGAGCATACTTAGTTAGTCGATCAACAATCACCCATATTGCGTCAAAACCACCTCGAGTCTTAGGAAGACCCATGATGAAATCCATGCCAATACTCTCCCACTTCCATTGTGGTATATCAAGTGGTTTCAATTTACCTGCCGGTCTGAAATGCTCGGCCTTTACTTGTTGACAAACCAGGCATCTACTCACGAAATCTACAATTTCTCTTTTCATATTCGGCCACCAAAAAGATCTTTTCAAATCTTTGAACATCTTAGTGCCTCCCGGATGGATAGTATATCGGGATCTATGAGCTTCTTCAAGAACCCGATTCTTTATGATTGCCTCATCCGATACACAAGTTCTTCCTTGAAATAATAATCTTCCATCGTCGGCTATTGAGAAATCAGGTCTGCTACTCAAGCTTTCCTTAATCTTGACTAGCTCGGGATCAATATCTTGCAATAACTTGATTTCCACCAAAAGTTCGGGCTTAAGTTGCATCTGGGAAATCAAAATCCGATCATTATCGATATTGATATCCAGACTAGCCATCTGCTCCAGTAACTTCCATTCTTGTAACATAAGACTGGATAACTTAGCCACAGGCTTTCGACTTAAAGCATCAGCCACCACATTGCCTTTGCCCGGGTGATACTCAATGGAGAAGTCGAAATCCTTTATATACTCCAACCATCTTCTCTGCCTCATGTTCAATTCCCTTTGAGAAAATAAATATTTCAGACTCTTGTGATCCGAAAATACCGTGAAAGATTCACCATACAAGTAATGCCTCCAAATCTTTAATGCAAATACCACTGCTGCCAATTCCAAATCATGAACTGGATAATTAACTTCATGCTTCCTTAACTGCCTAGAAGAATAGGCAATTACCTTGCCATGCTGCATAAGCACACAGCCTAAACCAATACCAGAAGCATCCGTGTATACCACGAAACCACCCTCACCAGAAGGTAAGGTTAAAACAGGTGCAGTAGTCAAACGATCCTTTAGAGTTTGAAAACTCCGTTGACAATCAATTGACCACACAAACTTAATCTCTTTGCGGGTTAACTTTGTCAGAGGTACCGCAATCTTAGAGAAATCTTGAATAAACCTTCGATAATAACCAGCTAGGCCAAGAAAACTCCTCACTTCAGTAACACTGGTTGGTTGTTCCCAATTCTTTACTGCTTCCACCTTAGAGGGATCAACAGAAATTCCATCTTTGGTAATAATATGTCCTAAAAAGGACACCTCTTGTAGCCAGAAATCACACTTGCTAAACTTAGCATATAACTGGTGATCTCTCAATACTTGCAAAGCCATCCTCAGATGCTCGGCATGTTCTTCTTCACTCTTAGAGTATATTAAAATATCATCGATGAATACCACAACCCACCGATCAAGATAGGGTCGGAACACACTGTTCATTAACTGCATGAAGGCTGCCGGTGCATTCGTTAACCCAAAAGACATAACGACGAATTCAAAATGACCATACCGGCTACGGAAAGCAGATTTATAAATATCCTCTTCCTTAATCCTCAACTGATGATATCCAGATCGAAGATCGATCTTAGAAAAATAAGAAGCACCCGCTATCTGGTCAAATAACTCATCAATCCTCGGCAGTGGATATTTGTTCTTGACAGTTAACTGATTAAGTTGCCTATAATCGATGCACAATCTCATCGAACCATCTTTCTTCCGAACAAACAATACAGGAGCTCCCCAAGGGGAAACACTCGGATGAATAAAACCCTTCTCGAGCAATTCCAATAATTGCTGCTTTAATTCCCGCAATTTCGCAGGAGACATACGATAAGGGGCCTTAGAAACAGGAGACGATCCAGGAATAAGATCAATAGAGAATGTCACTTCACGCTGAGGCGGAAGTCCTGGTAACTCCTCTGGAAAAACATCCAGAAAATCTCGGACAATAGAAATGTCCTTAATCTCACTCTGCTGCTCAGGGGACGTATGAACAAAAGCCAGAAAAGCTTTACATCCACGCCTCAATAATTTATCAGCACGAAGAGTTGAGATAAGAGATATAGAACTCGGGTGTTTAACTCCCTTGAAAGATAATCCGGGGTGTCTAGAAAAAGACACGGAACAAGAACTACAATGAACATTGGCCTCATACCGAGCCAACCAATCAGCTCCTAGGATTACATCATAATCCTTCATGTCCATGCAAATCAAATCAGCCGGAAAATTCTGATCACTCACCATAACCTTACTAGAAGGATAGTAATGCTGAATAGCTGAACTAGAACCAATGGGGGTTGATATTTCTAACAGAGATCTCAACAAAACAGGTTCCACAGATAAAGTCTTAGCAAATCTCCGTGAAATAAAAGAATGTGTTGCACCAGTATCAAATAGAACGAAAGTTGGCAAGTCGAATATAACAAGAGTACCTTCGACGAGTCCACCATCTTTGGCGATATCTGCTTCCTTAGCATGGAGAGCTTGGAGCCTGCCCTGAGGCTTCTTGAAATTCAGAGGTTTTGCTGGGATAGCTTACTCTGATAATAAAGGACAGTTTGGGATACGGTGCTCTTTACTTCCACATCGCAGACATGCGCCTAGCTTGCGCCAACAATCTTCCATCTTGTGACCAGGACGATCACAATACTTGCAAATACCCTTGAAAGGTACCGAAGAAATAAGCTTCTTGTCTTCTTGTCTCGGCATCTTGCCTTTCCACGAACCAGATCCAGAACTAGAACCAGAACCAGTAAAGGATCTTTTTTTGCTAATGTTAGTGCCAGGCTTAACATTCTTGAGTGCCTTCGGTTGCTCTTTCTTGTTACCACCACGAATTCTTTCGGTCATTTCCAAGGTATCTTCCAATACTTGTGCTTTCCTCACCATCTCGGAATATGTAGTTATTTCCAGTGGTGCCAATTGATTAATATAGTGAAGCCGAAGACCATTGAGAAAACGCTTCGCCTTCATTCTCTCAGTCGAAATGAGATGTCTCGCATATCGAGAAAGCCGTGAAAACTGAGCTTCATATTCTGATACTGATAGACTTCGCTGCTTCAGGACTGCGAATTCCACGGCCTTCTTTTCTTACACGCGATCAGAAAAATATTTGTCATTGAAATATTCCTCGAATTCCTCCCACGAGACTTGTTGATCACCGAGAGTCGGTTTAACAGACTCCCACCAAGCACGCGCATCACGCTCCAGTTGGAATATGGACAAAAGAACACGCTCTTGGTCGGTGCATTGCATGACCTCAAAAATCCTTGCCATCTCGTCGAGCCAATTCTCGGCTTCATCGGGATCAGTCGAACCAGCGAATCTAGGCGGGTTCATTCCTCGAAAATTCCGGTACAAATCACCGGTGCCATGAGCTGCGCCATGAGGTGCCGCTCCAGCTCCTGCCTGAGCCAATGCATTCAAGGCTTGCGTAAGTCCTTGAACTTTACGCTGCAAGTTCCTCATCTCAGCACGATTGGCTGCCATTATCAGTTAAGTACCTATAAAATAATTACTCCGATTAATTATGAGAGAAGAATTTATGAGAGCAGAACTTCTTGAAGAGAAGAGAAGAACTAGAGAAAAGATTACGATTACGGCTAATGACTTAACCCAGATTTCTACCCATTCTCACAAGGTCAGGTTTTCTTAAACTTAGCCCTAGAACTTATAGAACATATACCTTAGAGAGAAGAGAAGAGACTAGACTCTAGGTCTATGCGACTTGGCTCTGATACCAACTAAACTGTCACGCCCCAATGCGGAAACTCGGGACGTACAGTTAGGGACAAGCGAGCAAGAATATAAATAATTTCGAACCATTGCAACCATTGCACAAAAGGTTGGAAAAGATAATCATCAGAGTTTTATTGATAATAAAGTTGAGTACAACTGGGTAGAACAACTATATCCAAATAATATTCAAAATACTAGAACAACCTCTCACTAATACTAAGGGTACAAACTGACTCAATCAACTAAAACTAACACTCGAGTCACTCCAGTCCATCCCCGATATGATCATCACCTGGAAAGGGGGAAACAACAGTAGGAGTGAGCTAACGCGCTCAGTAGATAACCATAAGCAGATATAAGTGATTAACCAATTATTACAGTTTATATGAATGCAGTAAATAAAGAATGACGATGCGATAAATGAAACAATGTAAAGAAATATCTTACAAGGTCAAGAAATATGACAATTACCACAAGTAATGAACAAGTAGAGCAAGTAATAATAGAGAATTGGCCAGTATTCAAGTATGTTACACATGTAACCAAATAACCACGCACGATTCAAGTATCAAGAATTTGTTCTAGACGTAACATGTCAAGTCAAGTATTCGGGTGCAATGCCTCACCCTGTCACAAACATCCATTGGGCTCACTATCTTTTCGGGCGCTCTCCCCAGGACCAGACCGGGCCCTTATGATGCGTTGGCATTTATTTCGTTTGGATCTACGATCCCCCGTCTAGACATAGTCATTTATGGCCAATATAATCAGTAGAATTTCTGTCAAGTACAAGATGTAAAGGACGACACTTGTCTCCTTTGATTCAAGAGTATAAACACGACGAGAAACCCAAAACTGAGGGTAGTCGTACGGCAAAACACTGGGCCGTACTCACGCGAGTAACGAGTCACGGAGTCAAGAATGAACGGTTGACAGTAAGCCGTTCGAGAGAAGAGAAGTAAGTTCCGAAGAACGAATATACGGACCGTACGAGGCCGTATTCCAGATATACGGTTCTAGAGAATCCGTATTAAGTATAAGTGATAGTAATTCTAATCATAAGCTAAATTGTGCAAAATGGCTACCGGGTCACCAACGACAATTAAACCAATCAGATTATGGTTCAATGTCCAATGGTCGATTCCAGGCTCAAATATGACCGAAGATTAACCAAGGATAATCGGTCATTTATCGAGTTAAAACGATAACGATCGGGCCATTTAAAAGACATACGGTATACAATATACCATATAAGCCAAAAATTTGCCCATTTATACTCAAGTAGTGAAACCAGCGATTAAATCATGTAATCCACTGTTTAACCATGGATAAAATTATCTCACGGTAAAAATTCATCCCACGGTAAAAATGGGAATTTACCGGATAGAGTGTCCGGTTCAAATTATAATTTAATCGGCCAAGACTTGCCATAAATCAGCCATAGGTTAATGGTCTACGGTGATTTTACAAAATTTTACCACGGTAAATTTTTAACCAAATTACATGCGATTTACTAAGATTAATCATCATGATTTAACAATTAACAAAATAAATATTGCATATAACTGAAATTTAATCGTCTATTTACTCTATATATATATATATATATATATTTTGTTAAATGGGTTAATCATCTTACTGATTAACACTGATTAACGTTGCTTATATCTACTTCTGATGCTAATTTCATGCTAAATTGAATTATAATCTTCTTGCTGATTAACACTTAACACTGATTAACGTTGCTTACACTAATTTAACACGTGATTGTATCTGATTCTGATGCTAATTACATGCTAAATCGAATCACTTATGCTAATTACATGCTAAATCGAATCATAATCTTCAATAATTTGATGTCAAACTAATTTAACAACGTGCTCTCTCATTCTATGTATTTAAACTTGAAGTTCGGCCTTGGTTACCTACCTTAAATCGAAGAATAAGGAAGATACGGAAGAAGAAGAACAGTACTCCTCCTAAGCTTAAGCTTCCTGCGATTTCCTTCCAGCAGCAACTTAACAGAGATAGGAAATAGGAAGAGGCAAAGCCTCCCTATTTATAGATGACAGAAGGTTATAGATGACAGAAGGAGAAACGTGAGGCTCCTTCCAAGCAAGGTGGACACGGCGCTGCGGGTGGCCAGAAATGTTGACGACGCATTTAAGCCGACTAAACACGTTTCCACGTGTTTTTGTTTAGATAAAGATTAAGCTTAATTAGCTTAATAATATTTAGCTTAGCTTAAACAGGTTTAAACTAGAACCTCTGATTAGTCTTACCTAATGATTTTTAATGAGTTAGTCGAAGAAGACAAAAATATTACATAACTAATCAGAAACTCATTTATTATTTTTATGGATTTTTTTTATCATGAGGTTGAATTTTTAATCGTACTAATCTTAGGATGAAAATATTAATTAATGTAATTTCATCGGTGTGGTAGATAGATCGAGCTACGGATTTTTACTAAGAATACTCAAGATGACAAAGTTGCTAATAACAATATGCTCTATCAAATATGATTTTTATAGATTTTTCTAAGGTAGTCGTATTTTCGTGTGAATAGTGTTTTTCACATTTTTAAGTCAGGCTTAAATCACTGATTAAGCCATGTAAATGATTTTATTAGGGTCAGGCACAGAAGACCAAAGCGTTTACCATAGTGTTTACTAATTAACTACTATTTTTTTGGAATATTTATATGATAGTCAAAATCTTTACTATTTACTATTTGCCACAACACTATTCAAAATTTACTATTCACGAAATTTAATATTTTGTACAGAAAATCGGGGTCTTACATGTAGACACGCTAAAATTGATGCTATGTTGAGTAAATATCATGTCACCATGTGACGCCCCAAAGCGGACTTCAATATTGATTTAATAATGAAGTTTTTCTATTTTCCATGTTTTAATTATGATTTGTTGGCATTTTTCTTTGACGAATGGAATTAACTCCTTAAGTAGGGGCGTCATTTAATTGACGACCTACCCAAGGGTGCCTCTTAATAAATGGATGGCTATGGGTAGTGGCGTTGTTTCCTGAATTTTTACGAATCCTAACCAAAATGAAAAATCAAGAATTGACGTCCCCCTTAGGGGCATTTATTTTTTAACGCCCCCTGGAACAGGCGTCATTTCAAAATTTTTAATAAAGAAAGTCATTTGTTGCCATAATTAAATCCAAGAATTGACGCCCCTGTGCACGTTGTCATTTTAATTAACGCCTTTGGTGACATCGTCATTTTTAATTGACGCCCTTTGAGAGGACGTCATTTCCAGTTCCGTCCCCTTTCCGTCTGCTTCTTTCCAGTAATAATCCCTTCCCCATTTTACACATTGTGTTTGATTGGGAAGAGTGTTTCTTATTGGAAGCCCATTACCTTGTTTTAATCCTATTATTGCAAGGATTCTTGGGCTATAAATACCCCTGATCCTCTTATCTCGCGCGCGTGAAGAGGGTAATGCAATAATAAAAAACAATAGCAGAGAAGCCAATGTGAGTTTTTCTTAACGGGGAGAAGAGAGTTTTTGTTTTTGCAGGTTCTGTTCTCAAGTAATTCCTCTTCCTCTTGGTGTTAATCTCCTCTCCCACGGTGGTCATCAGCTGCTATTCAACCTCTTTGGTTTTCTCTCCCAGTACTGCTGCACACACAACAGAGAGGGGATATTGCTTTCAATTGCTCTTGTTTTGTTAACATCCATTCATCTAGTTCTTTCTAGCTACCCTGCTAGAAGACGTTGCCACTTTCATATCACATATCTTGCTTTGCATACCATTGCATTCATATTCACCCTACCTTTGTTACTCCTCTTAAGGGGTTTTAAAAAAATCAAAACACACAAGGTGTGTTCATGCTTCATTTGTTTGATTTCATATCTTTAGAACATTGATACTACACCCTTTTGGCTAATCCATTCTTTTCACTTGTTTTGTGCGTTTTTACAAGGGTAATCAAGCTAAGAACCCCCTTCATCGGTCGGCCGGTAGAAGGAGGAAGGAAAAGTCCACAATCTCTAACGTTCAATACAAGGTACATGCGATCACTTTATTCTTCTTGAGGTAACCCCTCTGGCGATCACACTCCTCATTAGCACCACGTGCATCTTCTTATTTATTTTTCTCTTTTCTTAAGTGGATTTTCCATAATCTACATCGTGTACTGGACGTCTTTCCCCATCGACCGCAAGCAACCAGGGTTTATTTACATCGGATTGAATCCGAATACCTTCATTCTAAGCTGAAGAAAAAGTCTGTATATATGTCTAAGCCATGGGTAGAGGGCTGGGGGCATTCAACAGCTATGGGTGTGCGTTTGACTGAGGGGTGTTTATTGGGGCTAAGATGTCAGGCACGGACGCCGAGTGGTGTAGATAGCGAGCTGGGGGCCTAAACGTGGATGCGAGAGCATTCGTCCAATTGGCGATGTAATCATGTCTTTACAGGTGGACCGTAGTGGCCAGGGTACAACTGGTGCACGCCACGGGACAATTTCAGCACGTAGGTCAGTCCCCGGGTCAGTGCTTGATAGACGAACACATATGTGTTTTACAAAGGGCCCCTCCTGTGGCGTGGGCCATGGTGGCGGCGCCGAGCGAGGGGGCTTATGACTGGACGACTGGGGGGATGCATCGATACGATGTCTGGGTGAGGGCCGGTCCCGGCTCGAGTAGAGCGGTCGAACGTGGCCTCGTAACTGCAGGAGAGCGTGACGTCATGGTACGTGCGGGGTTGGAACCAACGGGCATGCGAAGGGGAGTCCCGGCATGAGGGGACGTCCGCCCTTGTCATAACGTCTCGCGCATGGTGGGTGTTGACTTGTATGTTACGGCCAAATACGGCGTGAGGGAAGTGCAAACGACATACCCCCGGCGTACTAAGCCGACGCACAAGTCACACACATACAATTCTCCTTAGCTCGTTGTCTGGAGCCGCTTGAAGAAGGCCGGATGTCTCGGGGCTTCCTGTATGTCTATGTCTCCGTGTGTGTGTGTTTGTGTATGTCTGTGTGTCTGTGTCTACCCCTTGAGCTCCTAAGGGGCTTTTATAGAGAAGTTGAAGGGTTGGAAAAGGTTTAGGAGGGTTAGCCTTATAGGGTGGAGCCAGCCCGCGTAAACCCCTTGAATAGTGTAGGTTTAGGGGGCCTGGGTTGATAGGGTCAAGCCAACCAGCGTAAACCGCATGAATACTGTAGGTTTAGGGGGGCTGGGTTGAGGGGGTCAAGCTAGCCCGCGTAAACCCATCACGGAGGGTGTTTTTCGTAAAAAGAATGGACTGGGAAGGGTTTACGCGGACCAGCCTCAGGGGGCTGGGATGGTCCGCGTAAACCCCCTTTCCCAGGGGGTTTAGGCAGACCAGCCTGGGGGTCCAGGCTGGTCCACCTAAACCCCACCCCGGGGGGGTTTAGGCTGGCTGGCTTTGGTCTTTTTTAATTTTAAAAAACCAAATTTTTTTTATTGAAAATAAGGGGTTTACGTGGACCAGGCCATGGGAGAGAGGGAGTGGTCCCCACCGTATAAAATCCATTTTTTGGTCTTTTTTCTTCTTAAATTAACTAAGAAGTAATAGGACAACTGGGTGGTAGGATACGTGGAGGCTTGCGTGCGCGTCGACTTGTGGAATCCTCGCGTGCTGTCGCTTTACACTCCCGCGTCCACGCGTCGACTTCTCGAACTGGTATGGCACATGAACCGCGTTGTAGGACCGCAAATTGGATGAACTGAGGCTGAGTGGGGTCGTGGGACCACCGGGCTGGAGAGGGGGCACGACCCCCGGGGAGTTCGCCATCCCTGGGGGGGCGCGGCAGCGCCCAGGGGCGAACTGGCCCCGGGGCCGATTGTGACCCCGAGGGATGGCCCCCGGGAGTCCTTGCATCTTTTGCAAGCGTCCTTTGAAGGACGTTGAGCTCTGAGATACTGGGATGGGCCGGTGGGGGCCGTTGTTCTTTGAGCTATCGTAGCCGCTCGCAGGGTGTTCGGGTAAATGCCCGACACACCCCGGATTGCCGAACGACTTGGGTAGCTGGCCGAGGGGCCCCAAGGTGGGCCTTGGGTTGAAGATGGGAGCTCGTGGGAGCTAAGGGGAGGCATCTCAGGGATGTGAGTCGTGCCTCAAGCTGCGTGCCATGTTGCATGGCGGGTTGGCAGGGTAGCCTCGGGTTGGCCCGAGTGCTAAAGTTGAGTGGCTCGTCGCCACATATCTGAAGGTAGGGGGTGGCCCCGACTTACTGGGGGGTAGTTGTAGGACCCAATTAGTGTGCTGGAACCATGGGGTGGTCCGTGGTTTTGTGTGGAAGGGCTCGAACATATGAGCCCGCAAGGTGTTCGGAAAAATGCCGAACACACGTGTGTGAGCCGTATACACGTGCTGTGGACCTCTAGAGCCTGTGGTTGACTTACTTGGGTCTCCCTTTGACCTTGGAGGGTTAAAAGAGGTGTCTCGGGGTGGGCCCACAGCCCTTTCACTGAGTGCCACGTGGCGTGGCTTAACGTCGGGGCGCCCCCGGGTGGTCCCGGGCGGCCATGTAGGATACGGGCAAAGCCCGTATGTGAGTGGCCGGGGTAAACCCCGGACAATTGCTTGTGTCTCCGCGTGTCACGGCAAGCTGGTCAGGACCCTTGTAGGGACCCGTAGGGTTGTAGAAAGGGCTAAATAGCCCGTGCCTTGAAGGTGTTCGGGGAAATGCCCGAACCCTTATTCCTCATTATTCTACCAGGAAATAGTCCGGGTACAACAAAGTTCCTTTTAGACAATTGGGCTTTAATGGTACAACCAGCTCGGCGTCCTAGTGAGAATCCTAGGCTCACAGAGTCTTACGGATGTCTTGAAATAAGATTTCCTAGTCCATTGGAAGGAATATCTAAAGGAGATGTCATCATGTCCAAGATTGTGTTCCTAATGTGCAAAAAGTGTAACTAATGGTCACATACCGGGGTATATGTCATGTACTTAAGAAAATGACTCTTAGAAGAGAGAAAAAATCATAATAAAACAATGATCAAGTTAAAACATGAATCCGCTATCATTTGAAAGATATATTTATTACAAAATATATGATTTTGGTCATAAAATTTACATAAGTTAAAATAATACCAATCATGCATGAAAACATAAAATCCATGATGATAAATGAATTTAACTAAGTATATAAAACTAGCACTTAAAATAGGCTTTAAAACGTAGTTAACTAAGGTTAACATATAATAATTATGGCAAATCTGCATTAAGTCTCGGGTTAAAATAATGCAGATATTTAGAAATAGAAAACGGTCAAATGGACGCCCGCCACTTGCGGTTAGCGGTCTATCGTACGACCGCGACAGTTCATTGGTGGTCAGAAAGAAGATCGTTTCTTCCTGTATTAATCCGAGTTCCAAAGACAACTAAACAAAAAAATGCTAATTAAGACATATCATGTCTGGAAATCATATATAAACTCTCATAACCATGATAGATTGTGTATAGGCCAATAATATGCATAGGTTTGTATGAACAATAAGGAATTCCATATGTTTACTTCATTAAGGCTAGGAAATATGCATGAAGGCTAAACTAGATGCATAGTCCAAATAAAACATAAAATTCACGATGTACAATGCATGAAAACGAATGAAACCAGAGGGCTTTTAATCCTAGAATACTGTTTTAGCCATTCATGAGATAACCTACCTTAGTTTTGGGGTTTAAACTTTGAATTTAAGGCTGCAAGTCAACCCTAGTTCTCCGCTCGTCCTGAACTAAATCAGCAACTTTACGTCACTCTAACTCCTTATTCTCTTGACCTAAACATGTGAAATTTTGAGGGTAAGTAGAGAATATGAAGGGGAACATAAAGTTCTAAAGGTTCAGGTTCTAAATACCTCATTTTGGGCTCCTAATCTCCTGATCTTCACCACACCATTGCACAGTTTCCTGGGTCATTTGTATGAAACCAGCAACTTTGGACGCCTCTAACTCCCTATGTGCTTGATCTCCTAGCATGAAATTTTGAGGGAAGTTATTCCTTAATATTAGGAATAAAAACCTCAAAATAACCTACCCAAAATAATATCTCCTTACCTTAGTTCCACCTTTTCACGTTTTCTTCCTCTCACGGAACTGACAGCGATTAGCGATCATTCAGCGACCATTTTCTGGCGTTAGCAGTCTCGCGAAAGACCGTTTTTCCCATTGGGCACCGAATTTGAAAGATTTGAAACTCTTTTGTTCATTTATCCATTTATTAATCTAAACAAGTGGTACTTATCCTCTATATTCCGTAAATAGACCAATTAAGCTTCTAGAATATGGGCCAAACTTCATGGGCTTGGTCCTTAAATCTCTTTGGGCTTTATTAAATAGGCTAGGTTAATTGGTTATCATATTTGGGCCTTAATAATGTATTTAAACATAAAATTCACTCAATATTCTATTTAAACGTTAATTAATCCTTTATTTAGTTTTGAAAAATTCCTAGAAATTCTCAAAATTTCAGAAATACCTTAAAATAATTTATATAAAATTTTGAGGTGTTACACCCTCCCCCACTTAAGAGAAATTGGTCTCCAAATTCATAACATGAGTTTTCGTGTTCTAATTTATTAATTAACTGCACAAAAATTAAAATAAGGTGAATAGGTTAAGATGGTACCTTTAAGTATTTTACCTTCCTCGTCTAGAATGGCATTTAGTCGGCCTCGTTTCCTGCGTCCGTTGTTATCCCTCGAAGACTGTTCCTTTATGAGAGGACACATGAACAAGCGATGTTCTCGACTTCCACATTTAAGACATGCACCGAGACGCTTCCAGCATTCTTCGGCCGTGTGACCAAACTTTTCACAAAATGAGCAAGCCGTGGCGACTTGCGTTCCTTCCTCTTTTTTAACTTTTTTACTCTTTTCATTTCCATTTCCATTTCTTTTTCCATTACCGTTCCCATTGCAGGACCTCTTATTGTGACGATTTTCATCCTTATCCCCTTCTTTCTCCTCTTGCCGATCATGTTTCCGGCTCGACCTTTCTTCCTTCCCTCGGAGCATTTCCACCTTCTCCATGGTTCTTTCGCATAGATGTGCCCTTTGAACCATCTCCGCATATGTTCGGATTTTTTGAGATCCAAGTTGTTGAATAAATCCGGGCCTTAAACCATCCATAAATCGGTTGGCTTTCAATAAGTCTGTGCTTACCAGGTGGGGAGCATAAGGTGCTAGTCGAGAGAATTGGAACTCATATTCCGCCACGGACATCATACCTTGTCTTAAGGAGGAAAATTTCGCCACCTTCCTCTCCTTTACATGTTCAGAGAAGTACTTTGCTCGAAAAAGAATAAGAAATCCATCCCACGTGTGTGGTGCATCTGCAGGTGGTGTCGGAATAGACTTCCACCACGTACGAGCATCTTTATTGAGTTGGAACGTGGCAAGCTGAACCTTTTCTTGATTAGTGCATTGCATGACATCGAATATACAGTTCATTTTGTCGATCCAATTATCCGCTTCGTCAGGGTTAGAGCATCCAGAGAATCGTGGAGGGTTTAAACTCCAAAAATTACTATGCAAGCTACCCGCGCCAGCCCTTGCACCAGCTTGGGCCATAGTTTGTAATGCTTGAGTAAGACCAGCAATGGTCTCTTGCATACCGTTCCAGTCTACGCGATGAGCCATTATGAGAATGAGATACCTGAGAAGAGCAATGAATCTTGTTAATTTCTAATGAGTGGGGTTAACCTTAGGAATAATTCTAATGACTATCTCATCCCAGGTTCTACCCAATTTCTCTCATAGGCTGGGAATTTCTTTCCTAGTTTCATAGGTATGGGTCCTTAATCCTTGAACTTAACCTATGACATGACAACTTTCCCTAGGAATAAGTAAGTCCTAAGACCTAGGCTCTGATACCACTTTAACTGTCACGTCCCGAGATTTTATTACAGCGGAAGATATTCGGGAACGTGAACAGCCGGCAAGAGAAGCCTCAAGTGACAATAATAATCAGAGTGCAAATCATTCACACATAAGATGAATGGAAATAATAATTGATCAAAAATCTGACTTTTATTGATAATAATCATCTAGTACATGATCTTGACTGGTTGACTAACTGGACTCAATAAAGTGAAAATTTACATATTTGACTCTTGACTAGACTAACTATGGCTTCTCTCGAACCATCAACCACTCTCGGATCCATCACTTGAGTAATTCGAATCCAACCCGCTAGAATTTCCTGAAAAAGATTGAAAGTAGGCAATGAGCACACTTGCCCAGTAGGTATCTGCGTATCAACATGTAGGCAATATTAAAGTAATTAATATTTTGGCTCTAGAGAATAAGATAAACCATGCAAATACGAGAAACCATGCGAATAAAGCAAGCGACGATAAGATCCTGATAGACGATGAGAAATGATATATGAACAAGATCAAGTTGAATATAACAAGAACGCCACTTGGCCTTTCACGAACAAGAATATACCTGCATGCATCAAGAACACACTCTCACTTTCACTTTTCACTTTTCATAACCATAAAGGTTATGCACTAGAATGTCATGTAACAAACATGTAGCAATTCAATCATGAGATAGTCACTTAGATTCCTCGTGAATTTCACTTATTTATAAATAAAGTACTCCCAGCGTAATGTGACACCAGTAGCATCATACCCCATGGTTTATAGTATGTTTCCGACAATCAGTCGAGGGGACTAGCATAGAGCCCTTGGACACAATCAGCGCCCGAACTGCATCTTCACGTATAAATCAAGCTACTTTCACGAGTATAACAAGAAAGTACGGCCAATAACTCAATTCCAAATATCAAGTTTCATGTTCAAGTAACCAAGGTATAGAACGTACCAAAGTTGACATAAGATATCAAAGAAAGATTTAAAGTACATTATGCTATGGCGGTAGACCGGCAACATAACGGTATATTCCTTTTAATTTCAAGATTACTTAGGTATCTTTGGAATAATGTGACAGGTGCTAGATAATCAATTGGACCATCTAGGAACATAGGAAAATAAACCTTTGAGTCAAACCCCAGGTTAATCATACTCATGATGCTAGCGGTCATTTACCGGACCGTTTCTTGCTCCTGGCGGTCAAGTACAGGACCATTAATGAACAGAGTCCGATATTTTGAAAACAGCGTTTCTGGAGTCTTTAGCGGTCAAATGTAGAACCGTATAGGATCCATTAGCGATCAAGTGTAAGCCCGCTAGTAGTCCTTGGCGGTCAACCAGATGGCCGCTAATTCCAGAAATATAAAACATCGGTATAAGTGCCTTCTAGACAATTGGACTTTAATGGTACAACCATCTCGACGTCCTAGTGGGAATCCCAGGCTCGCGGAGTCTTACGGAGGTCTTGAAATAAGATTTCCTAGTCCATTGGAAAGAATATCTAAAGGAGAAGTCATCATGTCTAAGATTATGTTCCTAATGTGCAAAAAGTGTAACTAATAGTCACATACCGGGATATATGCCATGTACTTAAGAAAATGACTCTTAGAAGAGAGAGAAAATCATGATAAAACAATGATCAAGTTAAAACATGAATCCTCTATCATTTGAAACATATATTTATTACAAAATATATGATTTTGGTCATAAAATTAACATAAGTTAAAATAATACCAATCATGCATGAAAACATAAAATCCATGATGATAAATGAATTTAACTAAGTGTATAAAACCAGAACTTAAAACAGGCTTAAAAATGTAGTTAACTAAGTTTAACATATAATAATTATGGCAAATCTGCATTAAGTCTCGGGTTAAAATAATGCAGATATTCAGAAATAGAAAACAGTCAAATGGACGCCCGCCACTTGCGGTTAGTGGTCTATCGTACGACCGCGAGAGTTCGCTGGCGGTCAGAAAGAAGACCGTTTCTTCCTGTATTAATCCGAGCTCCAAAGACAACTAAACAAAAAAATGATAATTAAGACATATCATGTCTGGAAATCATATATAAACTTCCATAACCATGATAGATCATCTATAGGCCAATAATATGCATAGGTTTGTATGAACAATAAAGAATTCCATATGTTTACTTCATTAAGGCTAGGAAATATGCATGAAGGCTAAACTGGATGCATAGTCCAAATAAAACATGAAATTCATGATGTACATGTTGTGTCCATGAGGTCATTTGAGTCATTCTGTGGTCACTTGGGTCATTCGACATCATTCCATAGTCATATGAGTTTCTTGGTTTTGATAATGGCTAAACACTATTAGTCATTGATATCTTCCACTCTCATGTGATTGACATACGTGATGTTTTTATTCATGATAGATATGCTAATGAATGGACAAGGAATCAAGTGGCAATGGCCAAAGTGAAAGCTCATTGATCGCGCCCAAGCAAGGATGCAAATCTCATCTCTCTTACAAGTAAAAGTCGACATTTCATATTCAGCTCGTCACTCATCCAAGGTCAATGCACAAAGAAGTATAGCCAAGAGAATCCAAGTTTAAAGACTCAGTTGATACCTTATAGACTATCAAGGGCGATGCCATAAACATGCACAGGCTGCTAATGGAGTTGAACGACGGAGTTCAACACTTAACGGACCGACCCGGGCAAGCCCGGGTTCTGCCCAGCTAGCGGTCGACCGCCAGCACAGGGGCGGTCGACCGCCCCAGCCAGGGATCGCCAGTCTACATGTGTTTCAGCTGGCGGTCGATCGCCAGCCAGTGGCGGTCGACCGGAAATCCCAGGGACCGCCCGTTTGCAGGTTTCACAGTAGCGGTCGACCGCCAGGAGCTACAGGTCGACCGCCAGCCCCGATGCAGCCTTGTTTGACTTCGAATTCCACCTCGTGGCCAGCCCCTTTCCATGGATTTGTTTAATCAAACCTTACCTAATCTTCCATGATTTATGGATCTGGTCTGAAGGGTGTCTATGGACCATTCAAGGTCTATAAAACCAACACTTGAAGGGTTAGAAACCCTAATGCTTCAAGGCTTCAAGAGAGATCAAGGGATGCCATTTTCGAGGTACTGTAGCACCTCCGTGAACAGTGTTTCGGGAAGGAGTTCTTCATCCATTCCAAGGCATTCAAGTCCAGATCTGAAGCCATCTCAACCTCCAAGGAAGAAGAAGCAATCAAGGGGTTCAAAGGTGATCTAAACTGCATCCTTCTTCTTCTTCATCAACTCAAGAGGATCAAAAGGAAGATCAAAGTTACATCCAACACTCTCTCCATCAACTCAAGGTGATTCAAGTTCATATCTCAATCCAGCAACCTACAAAGAAGAGTAGAAGCAAGAAAGGTTAATAAGGGAGATCAAAGGAGGCTGCAAGGGTGTGTTCAAGGGAGAAGAGTTCGAGTACTGTAGCTGTGAACAGTACTCCGGGAAGAAGTTCTTCATCAAATCTCCAAGTGATTCAAGCTACTTCAAAAGAAGATTCAAGCTCCAGCAAACTGAGACAAGATCTTTTCTCTTTGAACATATTTCATATCTTGTTTGAGTGTTTTCATATCTTGCTCTTTTCCATTTCATTCAAACATTTGGAACTGAAGATCGTCCCTACCGGTGGTTAGTAGGAAGGCAATCGAAAGTTGTCCGATCTGCGGTGTTGACGTCCCTACCGGTGGTTAGTAGGAAGGCAATCGGTGGTCTTTCCGATTTGCGGTTCAGTGCGTGGAACTAGTGGAGCCTCACCAGATTTGGTGAGGGGTGGACGTAGGACTGGGGATTCAGTCCGAACCACCTTAAAATATTTTGTGTTGTGGTTTGATTGTGCGATTGATATGTGTTAGATGCATGCTTAGGTTCAATATCTATATTGCGTAATCATCTTGCCAAGCAAATCATTTGTGTTCTTCGTCAAGCTAGTAATATTTCGCTGCTTATTTCATCATCTAGCTTTAAAGAGGGTTGCATTGCAAAAACAGGGGCAGATCTATTCACCCCTCCCCTCTAGATCCGCTGTCCACTACACAACAGTACAATGCATGAAAATGAATGAAACCAGAGGGCTTTGAATCCTAGAATATTGTTTTAGCCGTTCATGAGATAACCTACCTTAGTTTTGGGCTTTAAACTTTGAATTTGAGGCTACAAGTCAACCCTAGTTCTCTGCTTGTCCTGAACTAAATCAGCAACTTCACATCGCTCTAACTCCTTATTCTCTTGAACTATACACATGAAATTTTGAGGGTAAGTAGAGAATATGAAGGGGAACATAAAGTTCTAAAAGTTCAGGTTCTAAATACCTCGTTTTGGGCTCCTAATCTACTGATCTTCACCACATCGTTGCACAGTTTCCTGGGTGGTTTGTAGGAAACCAGCAACTTTGGACGCCTCTAACTCCCTGTGTGCTTGATCTCCTAGCATGAAAATTTGAGAGAAGTTAGTCCTTAATATTAGGAATAAAAACCTCAAAAGAACATACCCAAAATAATATCTCCTTACCTTAGTTCCACCTTTTCACGTTTTCTTCCTCTCACGGAACTGACGGCGATTAGCGATCGTTCAGCGACCATTTTCTGGCATTAGCGGTCTCACGATAGACCGTTTTTCCCATTGGGCGTCAAATTTGAAAGATTTCAAACTCTTTTGTTCATTTATCCATTTATTAATCTAAACAAGTGGTACTTATCCCCTATATTCCGTAAATAGACCAATTAAGCTTCTAGAATATGGGCCAAACTTCATGGGCTTGGTCCTTAAATCTCTTTGTGCTTTATTAAATAGGCTAGGTTAATTGGTTATCATATTTGGGCCTTAATAATGTATTTAAAAGAAAAATTCACTCAATATTCTATTTAAACTTTAATTAATCTTTTATTTAGTTTAGAAAAATTCTTAGAAATTCCCAAAATTTCAGAAATATCTTAAAATAAGTTATATAAAATTTTGGGGTGTTACAACTGCCTTCCAAGGGAAGTGCTCGGAACTAGGGATCTGGAACCACTATACTTTGGTGGGGCACCCTCAGGCCAACGGATTGGTGGAAAATGCCAACAGAACACTCCTCCACGGTATCAAAACCCGACTAGACCAAGCAGGCGACTCGTGGATAGACTCGATCCCAAGCATCCTTTGGGCCCACTGAACCATTGCCAGAGCCGCTACAGGTGAAGCCCCATTCCACCTTGCATATGACACAAAGGCAGTAGTTCCCGTAGAGATATCCAACCCCTCGTTGCGGGTGGGACACTTCGACGAGGCTAGAAATAACCAAGCATTATGAGAAAACCTAGATCTACTCGAAGAAGGTAGAGCAAACGCCCAAGTCACGCTCGTAGCGTATCGGCAAAAGTTGGCCCAGTACTACAACATTCGAGTCAAGGAACGACACTTCTTCTCTGGAGACTTAGTACTACGGCGAACAAGCATGGCAGACCCCAGAGGAGCCGCCGGAAAGCTCGCACCAAATTGGGAAGGCCCATACAAGGTAACTGAAGTACTTGGCAAAGGAGCGTATAGGCTGGCAACATTGGGGGGGCAAGAGGTACCCACGACGTGGAATTCTGTAAACCTCAGAAAATTCTTCCAGTGAATCATCACCAGTCATACTCCACCATGGTAACCTATGAGCTCCCTAGAGGCGAGCACGGCTCCCCTTGAAAATGAGAAGGTAACCTATAGGTTCCCTAGAGGTGAGCACTATACTCCCCTTGAAAATGAGAAGGTAACCTACGGGTTTCCTAGAGGCGAGCATTGCTCCCCTTGAAAATGAGGAGGTAACCTATGGGTTCCCTAGAGGCGAGCACTGCTCCCCTTGAAATTGAGATGGTAGACTACGGGTTTCCTAAGGGCGAGCACCGCTCCCCTCAAAAATGATGGCTGCAAGCAAACAGAAGATGCAAATACTACGAGGCATACACACGGAAAATCCACCCGAAGACACGCGAGAATCTTCCATCAAAAGGTACACAACAACATGAACACAAACTAGAGAATTTTATTTCTTGAGTTAGAATACAAGCTGCCAAAAATCCAAACTGAAAATCCAAAAGCAATACAAGTTGCAAAAATCCCAAAGCACCGCTCTGACACGGCCGTCATAAAGACGCACAAAAAGGCAAGGTATCGGAAGTAGGACCCTATCTCTAACCCCTCGTGGCAATAACAGACGACCGCTTTACGGCCTACTTGTTCTGGTGAAGCGGACCAACAGGGGAAGCCACCTATGCCAAGGAAGAGGGACAAACTCTCCACGTCAGGAGACCACACCTAGCATCCCTTTTGTTTCATGGAAGCGGACCAACAGGGATGCCACTGGCAAAGAGACATGCACCAAGAAGCAAGATCGGTCGACCCATCCATCCTTTGTTGACGAGGAGCAGTGCAGCAACAAGGCCCACACATTACGGAGACCGACGTAGCGCACTGGCCATGCCTGCAAATCGTCAAGCAAGTCTTACTGCTCCGCCTATCATCATCTTCAAGCAGAGAAGCACTCCCCTTAGCTTGGGAGGATACCTCATTGCACACTATAGACCAAGAAGTGCGAAGGGAAGCAGTCACAACCATGCAATGAGAAGGTAGCAAAAAGAAGGAAGGATTTCATTCATAAGCAGAGGGGGTGAAAACAAAGGTATCATTCGTCCCCTTAAAGACGAAACCTGTCTGGCTCAAGAAGTAGAACCCCCCTGCAGGCGTACAAGCGGTTGACCTTATCCAAAGCCTCCCGCCAGCAGTCCAAGTATCCGAGCCTATAGTCCTTGGAGGCAGGGCCATGCGCTCCCGACTCTGGCCACGGCCGCCACAGTGCCGGAGGAGGCTCCCTCTGAAGGATGAAGGGTTGGCGATGAGCCTGCAGAGATTCTTCGTCCGATGAGGTGCCCGACTCTCCCGACGACATCCTACGGGGCCTTCTCCTTTGAAGCTTTGACACCGGGAGACCAGGACGAAGGTAGCTATTTATAGGAAGGATGGAAGTCCCCAGAAGGTCAAAGGACTCCTACCGTCCCAAGAAAATCCACAGAAACTGAAGTGATGTATCCCGAAAGTCGCGCCCTTCCGGAATAACCCTCAAGGGTGTCGTTTCGTATCCCTAGAGGATCTTGGAGCCGTTCGGAAGGGAGGGAAGTACACGGAAGAGATTTTGGAATTTGTGAAAAAGAGGAAAGGCTCCATTCAAGTACCAAAAGCTTATAAGGAGGAGGCAACCGCCTCAACAAAGATAGAAAGAAATTTAAAATAACAACTAGGGGCACCCTCCTTATGGTCCGCCCCGGCAACATCATCACGTGACCCAGCCTCCTTGGGCTCATGTGTAATAGCAACTTTAGAGGAAGGCGACGGTCCAACCAGGTCCACCACGTGCTCCTCAACCAATGGGATGTCAACGGATGCTCGCACATCTGTGCTCGGCCCTGGCCTCCTCGCCGCTAGCCTCCTCTTCGCCATCACTGGCCTCCGCACCATAGAAAGGTGAGGGGAGGGAGGGATGGAACTAAGGAACCCAGCTTCTCGACCGTGGCCATGACAGTAGCGTTCCAGCACTCCCAGAAGCCACGGTCATGGGCCAGGCCGAAATACTTCTAGGCCACCGCAGTCAACTCATCCCGGTAGGCCGAAGAAGAGCGAAAGCTTTCCATCGCTTCCTCGCCAGCGGTGGACATCGACGAGCGCAGCCCAGCAAGTTGTGCCTTGACCTCCTCAGCCTGGGCTTCCACGGCTTGGCCTTGTGCCCCCAGCTTGACTACGCAGGCTTCAGCCATCTCAGCCCGAACACAAAAGAAGTCACGGTCCTGCTCCATCCCGATGAGGGCCAACCCCTACTGATTCAGCTGTTCGTAGAGCCCAACGTTTTCAACCTCAAAAGCCTACAGGCGCCCTTTGAGCACCTTGTAGTTGGCCAAAAGCTCCACTTGGGTAGCCTGAGTGGCCTCCAGGTCCCGAGCAGTACCACTGAAGTGGTCCCTCCACAAACTGAAGGCCCTGATGACTGAGCACACACTCCTCGAGGCTAGGTCCGTCAGTTCCCTCTCGGCTCCAGGGCCGAACACCCTGGTGCGCTCGCGCCACCGTACGCTCCGCCCCATGAGGTCAACGACCGTCGCGATTCCCGCCTGCCCAACTGTAGCGTCCTTAGGGGGAAGGAGCGGATCACGCGGGGAAGCCACCAACTGCGGAGGGTGATTGGCACCATCAACAACGGGAGCTTTGCCCTTATCGCGCCCCTCCTCTACGAGGGTCGGCGAGGGAGGAGAGAGGACCAACTCTTCAGCCAGTGGCGGTGGCGGTGCCTCAGATGGAGGTGGCCCGGACGACGATGACGATACCCAGGCCCGACTTTGGGCCGGGGCTAAAACTCTGCCCCTCTTCCTCGAGCGACGTTGATTATCTAGCGTCGCCAGCTCATCCTCGAAAGGTAGGGCACGACTGCCACCAGCCATGGCCGACTCAGCTTTAGCAACACTATAGAGAAGAGAGGGACACGGTGGATACTTCTGCCAAAAAGCTTCCTACAGAGAAGAGAGCAACCAGATCTACTGCGACGATAGAGGGGCCATGCCATACATCCAGAGAGAGAATCCCTCCTACACGACCTTACCACTCAGCGAGCACTCTCCAAGTGCCTATTGGGAGCGGCGAGCACTCGTGGTGAAGGCTGGCCCATCTCTCTGATCCTCTACTACGGCCTCCATACCTCTCTCTCACCTTTTTCTTCTTTGTTCTCCATTAAATCGATGTTGACTTAAGCATCGGAGGGTTGTTTCCTAGGGTAACACCCGAGACTCCTTCTGACGCCCCTTGTTTCCTGGTGCTTGCAGGCCTCCACGGGTGCGGGATGACTTCCCCAACAAATAAATAGAGAAGGTGGTACGTGGCATAGGAACCATTTTCCTGCCTCTACAGTGTGTATCACATGAGAGAGTGTGTGTGCGTTTTATGTTTGATTTTTTTTAATAATAAGGGGGATGGGGAGAGTGGAGGTGTGTTACGTGGGTGTGTGGGGGTGCACGTGTGTTAGCATGTGAGTGTGTTAGCCCTGCCGATTCATCACGGTTTGGGCACTTTGCTTTCTTTTTTATATATATATAAAGCAGGGGGGAAACGGGAGGGAAGTGCGCCGATTCAATATTTTGGTTAGTTTTTTTTAGAGGAAGTGCGCCGATTCAGCATTTTAGTTTTTTTTATTAGAGAGGAAGTGTGCTGATTCAAATGGCCTATGGGGGCCATGATCCGGAGCGCTGCCCTGCCGGATTAACATCTTCTTTCCTTTTTTTTTATTTGAACAAGGTTGCGCCGACTCAGTTTACCCCCTGTGTCGACGCAGGGGTCTGGGTGATGGGATTCAACATCGAGCACTAACATTTTATTTTTGTATTTGTATCCTTTTTGTTTGCATTTATATCCTTGGGCTAATTGGGTTTGTAATTGTAAGGCATTATAAGCCAATTTCTTAGTCTTTAGAAATCTTTGGGTTTCTATGTAAAATGCCAGTAGGTCCAGCAGGGTCCCCCACCCTCTTTCCCATTGGTCCACCTAAGATCATGGGCCATGTGGGGCTAGTTCAAAGTCCAAGGTTGGACTTGGACCAAGGAGACAAGAAGGAAGAAAATTATAGATTCTCCTCTCATTTTTCAAAGGCCCCCCCTTTAATAGTTGTTTATTCATTGTTGTATTTTTTTATTTTGATCATTTGACCACATGGTGGATTAATTATCCTATCCCTTGTTTACCCCTCCCTAACCCTAGATCTGAGGGTAGTTTAGGTCTTTTTTTCATTTATATATAATCTATGTATTTTGTGAATTCCATAGCAATTAATGAAGAAAAATCCCATTTGTTGCTCAATTTGCCCAAGGGCACCCTCTATTCCCCTTGGAGCTGTGATAGCTCCGAATTTTCAGAGGTGTGAAGCCTCCCCACCACCCCCTCTCTGAGTGAGAAATTCAGCACCGCCGCCGCCGCCGCCATCGAGCCGCCATCGCACCACCACCCCCTCCTCGTCGGAGTTCTTTCCACTCTTGGATAGAAGATTGAAGCCAAAATTTTATCTCTCAATCAGGAGATCTGTTCGAGCTCCAATTTTGAGCGTTTGTTCCTTGTATTATCCCCCAACTCCAGTTCAAATTTTGTGTCATTTCGCCTTCGTTTAATATTTTTCCAGTAATTAAGTTTCCCCCCAACAATCTGCCAGTTTACAGATATGCGGGATAGTGTCCTGTTGTCGTATTTTTCCCGTCCACTTAGTCTTCTCTAAAAATTCCCAAAAAAATCATACGTGTTCCTCACATCCCCCTCTTCCACCCATAATTTCCCCAGAGTCTAGATCTAACATTTTTAGGTCGGTCAAAATTCAGTCTCAGGCAGATCTTGTTTTGTAGTGACAGTCTATAATCCGAGTCAGTAAAAAAACCTTGGGAACAGTCATTTTCATTTCTAATCCGTCTACTGGATGGATCTGAAATAATTATATGTTGTAGCCCTTTGAGTGCTCTATCCATCGGTACCAATTTTGCCTCGATCCGACACCGGATCTGGGCGCAAAATTGTTTTTCATGGAGGCACGCATTCCTATCCCGAGAACAGACCAGCAAAGGCAGCAGCAAGTTAATTCTTGCAAAATTACTTCAGCGTCGATTCAGATGCCGCCGATCTTGAGGATCGAAGCGGAGTCTTCCACCGACGTCCCAGCCAGCCGCCTTGACCAGAAGGTGGCTGGAAGCCGCCATCACAGCAGCCGAGTTCGCTTGCTGTCCAGCAGGCTGAACTGAGTTGCTGAACCGAGTTGGAATAGTACCGAGTCAGACCAGCAGCCCGTCTCTGGCCCGAAAGCCCTTCCGGCTTGCTGCCCGTCAACCCGAGTTCGCTACTCCCAGGTCCTATTGTATCCCTTTACCTCCCTGCGTGGAGTGGGTAATTAAATTCACTGCTGTAATTATTTATTTACTGTGTACCAAGAGTACGAGTTTCGGCCGGGGTCGTCTTCCCCATGCCCGGAGCGTGGATGTATCATTTTCGCTCCCCTCCTTGGCATTTGCTTTACTCATATATATTTTTATATGCCGTTGCATGAGTGATATGTTAATTAGCTCGTTATATTATGTCAATCACCGCTGCGAGAGAGTGAGTGCGATCCATCCCGTGACTCAATCCGAGTACACGCGAAAAAGCCGATACCCCCGACTCATTACCGGTTTCTCAACCGCGCAGATCCATGCATTTCCCTCCCATAGGGACGTCCGTGAGCTAGAGTCCCAGGTTCGCGTCCCGTCCCACATCACTGGGCGAGCGCTAAATAGAGCCGGGGCTGGGGTGGGTCAACCCTTGGGGTCGACTCCTCATGGCACAGAGCTTTAGGCTCTGCTTATCTTCATCTCTTTTTTTTAAATAGTCCACCGTAGTTCACTACAGTGATCCTTTGTTAATTAGTTGGTTGCCATTATATCATTTTTGTTCATGATGCCGTCCCCTTGTTTTATCAGGTTCTGCCATGTTCATCTTCCCTCTTTCTTTTGTTTTCTTTTCTTCCCCTTGGTTGCCATTAAATTTAGAATACTACTCGGCACATGACCATTGTTATTCACTTTTCTAGCAGGGTTCCCCCAGAGACCATACTATGAAGAAGTAAGTCCCGAGGGCTTAGAGTGATCACCAATAGAAAATGGAGAAAGGGAGCACCCTGACAGATGGAGGAGAGCTTTGAGCTCTAACGAGATGTAGGGAGGGGACGGAGCCCCCACAACCCATGGATGTGGGTTAGAGGGCAACCGTCGTCTCCTCAAAAAGGGGCATCATATCTCCCTGAAGCATAGAGCCAGATGTTCAAAGAAACGGGAGGGACTATCTAAGCTAATGGAGGGAAACAAAGATTAAGCCCATAACAACAAAATAGTGGTATTCTTTTCATTTTATGCCAAACGATAGTGTAAACAGGAAGCATACATCACAGTAGAGAGACAAAAGGGAAAAAGGAAAAAGAATACAAATATGGGAGGGGGGAAACGGAGCACATGCTCCTCCCCCCTTGAACCCTCACCTCTCTCCCGCTCTTCTCTCCCTCACCCTTTCTCTTCACTTTGCAGGAGCACAGGCAGACAAATCTCTTTTTTTTGGCCTCACCTCTCTTCTCTTAGCAACTTCTTTTTCTTCTTATCAGCCGAACCGGAGAGGCCAGAGCCCGAGAGTTTTCACGGGATCTCATCCCCCCTTTTTTATAGGGAGCGGAGATGGGGAGCCGCCCCCTTCCCTCCTTCTCTTTATTCTTTTCCCGCCCAAGGAGGCTTCAGATCCCAACGCAGGGTGGCAGGCAGCGAGCGGTGTCTTCATGAGAGTGGCCGAGGTCGACGTCGAGGGCCTACCACCATCGAGGTGTCATCTTGAGCGTGAGACAGACGAAAGAGCATTCAATGCTCGCGCGACGGGCTTGATAGCATCGTGTTCGAGGTAGCACGCGAGCATCCTCACATCGGTCCGTTGGCCAAGCACGGGCTTTGCCCGGCGAATAAACTTCCTACGCAGTGGTCCCTCAACGGCGTGTTAAATGGGCATTGGATGATCTACGGGAAGGGGGACTCTCCTTTCTTCCTCCGCGATCGGGCGTGAAATAGAGCATCGAAGTGGTGAAGGGACGTCTCTTAAGGCGGTGATTCAATGGCTTCATTGGGCTTATGCGCACCGGATCATGAAGTTTGTGCACCGGTTCACATGCCTACAGGGTTTCTTCATGCGCCGATTTAGGCAAGCTTGGGAGGATAGCTACGCCGTATCAAGTGGGAGAGGGCCATGCGCGCCGTATCAAGCTTCATTGGAGCACCAATGCACCGGTTCAAGAGGGCCCATGGGGGGGGATATTCAAGACCTTAAATGATGGGGACATCGAGGCAAGACCGTACGCATTTTATTTGCATTTATGTCTTTTCATATTTGTATGTATACCCTTGTGTTATATGGGTACGCAATTGTAGGTCTTAGTGGGTTTATATGTAAAATTTCAGTAGGACCAAGCAAGGGGGCCCTCAGCCCTTTCCCATTGGTCTATGTCACTCATGTGGGGCTGGTCAACCATCCTAGGTGGCCATCTAGAAGGGTTGAATGTCAACATGCCACATGGGTAGACAAGTGGTTGAATTAGTCCAAGGTGGGTTACCTACCTTCACCTACCAATACCCTTGGTCAAGGGGGCGCCCCTCTCCCCTATTATTTTATGTTTTTTTTGTGTGTTGTTCAAACCTCATCCTAGCCCTTCAATCCCCCTCCCTAGATCCAAGGGTGTACATTAGATTAGATTGGTAGGATATAAAAGTGTGTACTTTCATGTGGAAATTAATGAAAATTTAGAAAATTTGTTGAAAGGCCAAAGGCTTCTTGCGGCCCCAGCACCTCCCCTCTGGTTTCTCTCCTCAAACCTCCAGTTTTAGAGTGGTTTCTACTTCCTATCCCCTCCCCTCTATCTCCGGTGATCATCTGTGCCGCCACCGCCGCCGTTCGTGCCGCCGATGAGCCGCCACGGGGCCATCGTCAAGGTTATGTCCTGCTGGACAGAGGTGACTTCCACGAATTCTTTCTGTCAACCACGAGCTTAGATCGATTTGAAATTTTGAGGGTGTGTTCTTGCCTTGAATCCCCACCTCCACCTAAATTTTCACGTCCAAACTCTTCTATTTACTAATTTTCCATTTTTGTTCATTTTGCATTCCTAGATCTATGTTGTCTCTGTCTACAGTGACAACAGCTCTGAGTTTCCCATCTCCGACCACCCTTTTAAATTTTCCAAACCCTCCCAATTTTATGGGGAGTTTTGTCCATCATTCCCTACATCCACCATTTTTCCTGATTTTTGATTTGCCACCTATCCATTTTTCAAAATTCATGTTCTATCTCAGCTACAGTGCTTTCAGCCCATTTCCAGATCCGACCCACTTTCAGTTCAAAAATCCCATCAATTCGTAGCCACATCCAAACTTGTCCAAACTAGTTTTGCCGTTTTTCTCGATTGATTTCCTACAACATTTCTGAAAACCACCACTTCAGATTCGGACGTTCACATATCGGTCAAAGGCAGTTCTCAGACAAGTTCTCTGCAGATCTGAGAGCCCAGTCACTGTACAATAGTAACTCAACACTTCATTAAAGCCCAGATCCATGCAGATCCAGGCCAGATCTTCAAGCCTAGATTGAAGTATTTGAAGTTAGCTTTCCAACAGCGCCAGTCTTGTGTCGATCCGACATCGGGGCTGATCGCAGCGTCCGTTCTCCCCGAGACGCACACTGAAAACCAGAAGTTGCAGATCCGTGGCCGGTTGTTCCGACCGGTGCCCATCGGAGCCGCCCGGCCTCCGACCGGTGAACCAGCCCGCCTCCACTCCAGGGAGCGCTCATCCAGGCATCCACCACCACAGCGGTGCCACCGGATCCCACACAGCCCCTCCGGACAGTAAGTGGGCCCCACAGGCGCGAGTACGTGTGCGGCCGAAGCTACGCGAGAAGCCGCCCGTCAACCTGAAATCAGTCCTCCCGGAGCCCATTGTGTCACCCTTTACCTCCCTGCGTGGAGTGGACTGTAACTCATTGCTGTAATCTTTATGTATTAACGGTCCCGGGAGTACGACTTCGGCGGGGTCCGTCGTCCCCACGCCGAGCGCGTGGAGGTATCGTATTCGCTCCTTGCTTGGCATTTCTAATGTGACACAACCTAGGACTCAACAAGCAAGCACAATTAAGCATTCAAAACGGACCGATAATAGCAACCGCTCACCCGATGCTCACTAAGACCCGGGGTAACTTGGCAATGCCAAGGGGAGGTTGTATGGGCTAGGCCCTTGCTGATAGAGGGCCAGCAAGGCCAAGGTTTGATTCTCCAAGGGTATGGCTGCCCAAATCAAGGGTCCGACGAAGTGCCAAAGGGCACGGGTTCCACTCTCTTCCCACGATGATCACTTATAGCAAATGAGCTTAAGGATCGGGCTCTCGTCACGGCCAGCGGAGTTTATGAACTAATATTGAAAGAACAAGCATGAATTAGAGTAAAGTTTTGGAGCACTCACTCGACCGGTTTGAAGAAACCGGTCCCGCTCGGAGACGAGGGCGAGCGGGGAAGCGTGGGTTCCCCACACGCCGCGCCGGGGTAGCTTGACCTGTTTAAGCTATTACAACACTACACCCCATGCAAGGGGGGGATCGTGGGGAAGGGAAGATGATAGTTACATCCAAACACTACCTCCACACAGGGAGGGGCCTTCAGCCGGCCAAGCGGGGAGGGGAATTTGACAATGGAACACCGAAGATGGGAGGTTGCCGATTCTGCCCAGTTCTGTGGGTGCTGACAGGAGACTGATGAATTGACTGCTGCAACTGCTACCGAATTTTGTTGGGCACGAAACCACCTGTAAAATCTTCGTAGTAGGCCGGGGAAGTCGTCCAAATTTTATTAATTTCTTCTGTCATCGATGCTGGTCTGGGTGGAGGCCCGAACAGGGAGGCAGATTCTCGGACTGACAGCCCATGGTTTCCAACAGCATGTTGCAGAGGTTGCCCCGACAGCTCCCGAACTCAGAATCGAGCACCGTTGGAGTCGTTGGAACTGTGGACGAGTCTTCTTCGCAGAAAAACTGACGGGGAAGCCAAAAAATACCGGAGAAGACCAGGAAACTCTGAACAATGACGACAAGTCGGTGCAGACTGTGGGAAGAAGAACCGCGTGGCTGAGGGAGAAAATTGATAACTCCTGCTACAGGATGCCGAACGGAGTTCCACTTCTTGATTCGGAAAGTAGACAGAAGGAGGAAAAACTTTGCATAAGGGCTCTTGTCTTGATTCACGCTGGATTTGTCGTGGCAGAGCTTCCAATCACGTTCAGGTGCTCTGTCAAAAGAGCTTCGCGCAGTTGAGGGAGAACGGCTCTCCCGGGCAGCACGTTGCTCGGACGACAACGAAACCACTTCCGTTGTGAAGAAGACAGGCAGACGTTTCCGACGATAGCTCTTGGACCTCCAGGGACGCCAGGGGGAGGATGGGGTCGCTGCTGCACTCCACTGGTTCTCTGCAGGCTCTCAGCCAAGGTGGAGGAAGGGTGATGGGGTGGCTGCTCTTGGTAGAGTGGAGTGGAGGGAAGGGGATGGGGGTGGCCTACTCAATGGGGAAATGAGTTGGGCGACTTTGGGCTATGGAGGGAAGGGGATATTCAAATTCAAATGGTCTTGGGAGGTGGAGGGTTGCATGGGGGAGAGGGAAGGGTGCTTGGGAAAGGGATGAGGTGGTTGGAGGGTGGCTTAGTGATTGGGGATGCTCCCTTGGGACTAGGGGGTGGAGTAATGGGATGTGTGGGGAAGGAGAGTGGCCTTTAATGGGGGTAGGTGGGAGAGTGGTGGTTGGGAAGGGAGGATAGAGAAAATTTTTGAAATTGGGTGAGGAGGAGAGAGAAAGGGGTGTGAAAGAGAGAGATTAAGAGAGGGATGGGTGGGATTCTCTCCCTAAGGCTTCTCACCTCACTAATGGATTCACTCCACCATAAAAATAAAGATAGAACTCACAAAATGGCATTTTTTTTCATTCATTGATTCCAAATGAAGGGAATGGGGCCCTATATATAGGCAACCCACATTTTACAATAAGACCCTGACAAAAGACTCAATGACAAATAACAGAGGGGGTAGGGGGGCTCTTGGGCCAAGCACAATGAAATGGGCCCAATAGCTAACTAAACAACATAATGACACTCAAACTTAGGAAAATAAACACAAGACCTAGGGACATGGCTCAAGAAAATGAAAATTACATCAAATGACTCAAATAGAAAGCACTAAAAGGATAATTGGGCCTTTATGGAGAGAGGCCCTAACTCAAATGGTGCCGGAGTGTGAGGAAGACCCGAGCCAAAGGGAGTCACGGGTGATGCCTCCATCAAATCCCCTGGGCTGCGAAGAGCTCGACTCCGTCGAGTAGGGGTCCATCCGGATGTGGTACTGCTCGAGAAGGTCGGGATCCAACTGCTGGAGATCCTCCCGACTCACCCATGAATCCTCCGAAGGAGGCCGATCCTTCCACCTGACGAGATAGCGCTCGTATACCTTGCTCCGAGTGGTAGTGACTTGTTCATCCAATATTTGTTCAATGCGTTCATGTTGTGCTCTCTTGGCTGGTGGTCTCTCCTCACAGGTGGGTGCTCTCTCAAGGGAAGGAATAGGCTCAATCTCTTCACTGGGTACCACCGTGGGTCCCTTATATGGCACTAAGTCGGCGACATTGAATGTGAGACTTACCCCATATTCCTCGGGGAGATCTAACTCATAGGCATTTGCACCAATACGCCTCAGGACCTGGAAGGGACCAGCCCCACGTGGCCTCAATTTGGAGGTGGCTCCCAGGGAGAGCCTCTCCATCCTTACCATCACAAAGTCACCCTCATGGAATTCTTGGTGATGCCGATGAGAGTCGGCCCGCCTCTTATAAGCCTCATTCTTTTTGCTTATGTGCTTGCAAAGGCTTTCATGCAATTTTGTGAATGTTGACATTCTAGGGGTGATAGGTGGACCTGGGCAACCAAAAGTAGACCAATCATGCTTTGATGCCAAGAAGACTTTGATGGAATGGGGAGGACCGGGGCATCCATAGGTGATCCGGTCATGCATGGGGGTGACAAATACTCGGGGACCCGGACATCCATGAATACTTCTATCATGCCTACGACTCTTGATGAGTGAAGGTGGACCACTACATCCGAATTTGGACCACTCATGCTTTCTACTTGACATGTGGGTGATATGAATGAATGGACCCAACATAGTGTTCATGCCAAGGGGTGTGGAAAGCCTAGACACATGCATACTTTTCATAAAAGTGACTTCCATGTGTATAGGTGTGGGACAACCTTTGAACTCCCATTGGAAAGGATCGAATGGATCTAAGAAGGTGGTCATCATGAGGTGGGGCACAACCTTATTACCAAGGGATATGTGGTCTAAGGTCATGGCTCCCAAGGTGTAACCCGGGTCTAGGATGGGGTGGATTGGGTCAAACATGGTGGGTTGGGATAGGGAAAGGTGGGTGGTGGATAAGGTGGTTGGGTCCCATGGTTTCTTTGACCCCCATTGGAAGGGATCATAAAAAGGGTTATCGAGGGGGAGGGGCCCTATGTCCTCAAGATCCTCAAGTGGTGATGGGTCATCCTCCTCTAATGAGATAATTGGGCCGAAGTTCTTTGTGAGTGGGTCGGCCATGAGGGGAGGGCTTGACTTTCCACCCAATGTAAGAAGCTCCAAATTGAGGAGAAGGTCGGGCTCATCGGGTGTGGGGAGGAATAGAAGGAGGTCGTTAGTGTAGCAACCAATGGTGCAAACCGAGGTGATAGACCTGACACAAAGGTGTAGGAGGCCAAGGCTCCTAGATTGGTGAGCCATGGGGGTCAACAAGCTGGTCAACTCATATTGCCAAGTTAAGACCTTGAGAAGGTCCTTGAAGGTTTCCACTTGGTAGGATGTTTGGATTATGGTGTGAAAGGAGGAGATGTGCATTATGGGAAGGTTTTCCTTTATGGGAAGGCAATCGTGGGCCGTGATCTCTCTTATTGGGCTCTTCTTTATCCAACTAATAAGGGACTCTTCCAAGATGAATTCGGCCTTATCTAGAGGGGGTGGTGGAGGGTGAAGATCCTCGTGCGAGGCTTCCTCTTCAATTGGGGCATGGGTGCTCTCCATGGAGGGAATAGGTTCCCGAGAGGTATTTGTCTTCATGTGGTAAAGTGGGTGGACTACTTCTTCCAAAGCTAATGGAGTGGGAAGATTCTTTGATGGTGGGGTGATGACGGCCGGAGTATGGTGCACCCGGGGTGGTGAACAAGGGCGGGATTCCCGCGGGTGGGAGAATACAAGGTTGTTGAATTTAAAGGTTCCCGAAAGGTGTGGCGGATGCACTAGGTAATTCTGACGTGTTGGGTCGATGTCAGCATTCCTTTCATCAAACCATTTCTTACCTAGGATTATACATGGACCCGCCAATGTTCCCTTTTGACACCAAGCCCCATCCCAATACTTAGTTTTCCCGAACCATTTATGGAATTCAATAAAGACTTGGTCTCCATTGTGCACAATTTGTCCGGTCCTACAAAGAGAGGTAATGATATCGGGGGACACCCAATTTTTAGATTCTAAGTCAATGAAATCAATTTCTACGGGCTCTCCATTAGGTAAGCATGCATGGGATATGATTGGGAGAGGGGCCATGTGACCCAAGACTCAATGTTAACAATGATGGGTTTGACAATGCACGGTTCGGACAAGAATGCAAGCATGCCCTAGGACTTGACTTGTAGAGACAAGTCAATAACCTGGCTCTGATACCAATTGATGTGACACAACCTAGGACTCAACAAGCAAGCACAATTAAGCATTCAAAATGGACCGATAATAGCAACCACTCACCCGATGCTCACTAAGACCCGGGGTAACTTGGCAATGCCAAGGGGAGGTTGTATGGGCTAGGCCCTTGCTGGTAGAGGGCCAGCAAGGCCATGGTTTGATTCCCCAAGGGTATGGCTGCCCAAATCAAGGGTCCGACGAAGTGCCAAAGGGCACGTGTTCCACTCTCTTCCCACGATGATCACTTATAGCAAATGAGCTTAAGGATCGGGCTCTCGTCACGGCCAGCGGAGTTTATGAACTAATATTGAAAGAACAAGCATGAATTAGAGTAAAGTTTTGGAGCACTCACTCGACCGGTTTGAAGAAACCGGTCCCGCTCGGAGACGAGGGCGAGCGGGGAAGCGTGGGTTCCCCACACGCCGCGCCGGGGTAGCTTGACATGTTTAAGCTATTACAACACTACACCCCATGCAAGGGGGGGATCGTGGGGAAGGGAAGATGATAGTTACATCCAAACACTACCTCCACACAGGGAGGGGCCTTCAGCCGGCCAAGCGAGGAGGGGAATTTGAGAAGGGAACACCGAAGATGAGAGGTTGCTGATTCTGCCCAGTTCTGTGGGTGCTGACAGGAGTCTGATGAATTGACTGTTGCAACTGCTACCGAATTTTTTTGGGCACGAAACCACCTGAAAAATCTTTGTAGTAGGCCGGGGAAGTCGTCCAAATTTTATTAATTTCTTCTGTCATCGATGCTGGTCTGGGTGGAGGCCCGAACAGGGAGGCAGATTCTCGGACTGACAGCTCCTGGTTTCTAACAGCAGGTTGCAGAGGTTGCCCCGACAGCTCCCGAACTTAGAATCGAGCACCGTTGGATTCGTTGGAACCGTGGATGAGTCTTCTTCGCAGAAAAATAGACGGGGAAGCCAAAAGATGCCAGAGAAGACCAGGAAACTCTGAACAATGACGACAAGTCGGTGCAGATTGTGGGAAGCAGAACCGCGTGGTTGAGGGAGAAAATTGATAACTCCTGCTACAGGATTCCGAACGGAGTTCCACTTCTTGATTCTGAAAGTAGACAGAAGGAGGAAAAACTTTTCAGAAGGGCTCTTGTCTTGATTCACCCTGAATTTGTCGTGGCAGAGCTTCCAATCACGTTCAGGTGCTCTATCAGAAGAGCTTCGCGCAGTCGAGGGAGAACGACTCTCCCGGGCAGCACGGTGCTCGGACGACAACGAAACCACTTCCGTTACGAAGAAGACAGGCAGACGCTTCCGACGATAGCTCTTGGACCTCCAGGCTGCACTCCACTGGTTCTCTGTAGGCTCTCAGCCAAGGTGGAGGAAGGGTGATGGGGTGGCTGCTCTTGGTAGAGTGGAGTGGAGGGAAGGGGATGGGGGTGGCCTACTCAATGGGGAAATGAGTTGGGCGACTTTGGGCTATGGAGGGAAGGGGATATTCAAATTCAAATGGTCTTGGGAGGTGGAGGGTTGCATGGGGGAGAGGGAAGGGTGCTTGAGAAAGGGATGAGGTGGTTGGAGGGTGGCTTAGTGATTGGGGATGTGTGTGGGGAAGGAGAGTGGCCTTTAATGGGGGTAGGTGGGAGAGTGGTGGTTGAAATGGGAGGAGAGAGAAAAATTTTGAAATTGGGTGTGGAGGAGAGAGAAAGGGGAGTGAAAGAGAGAGATTAAGAGAGGGATGGGTGGGATTCTCTCCCTAAGGCTTCTCACCTCACTAATGGATTCACTCCACCATAAAAATAAAGATAGAACTCACAAAATGGCATTTTTTTTCATTCATTGATTCATTGATTCCAAATGAAGGGAATGGGGCCCTATATATAGGCAACCCACATTTTACAATAAGACCCTGACAAAAGACTCAATGACAAATAACCGAGGGGGTAGGGGGGCTCTTGGGCCAAGCCCAATGAAATGGGCCCAATAGCTAACTAAACAACATAATGACACTCAAACTTAGGAAAATAAACACAAGACCTAGGGACATGACTCAAGAAAATGAAAATTACATCAAATGACTCAAATAGAAAGCACAAAAAGGATAATTGGGCCTTTATGGAGAGAGGCCCGAACTCAAATGGTGCCGGAGTGTGAGGAAGACCCAAGCCAAAGGGAGTCACGGGTGATGCCTCCATCAATTTCGCTTATTTCCATATATGCTTGTTTATGCCACTGCTAGAGAGCATGTTTTAGGACCTAGCTCGCTATAATTTCATATCACTGCTGCTACGAGAGAGTGAGCGAGACCGTCCCGTGACCCGATCCGGGCGCGAAAGTGTGAATTGACCACCCTAGCTCTTGCCGGTTTCTCAACCGTGCACGTCCGACGCTTCCCCTGTTAAGGGGCAGTCACGAGCTTGTCGTGTCCGTGTCTCGTCCCGCATCAATTTGGTATCAGAGCGAGTTTGAGTCTAGGGTGTCAAAAAAAGTGTCATTTACGTCTAGTTATTATTCATTGTCTACGTCGAGTCTAAGATCATCATATTTTCAAAACAACAAAAAGAGTCGTTTTGGGTCGCATACATCCCTTTACTCGGTATATCAAAAGGTGTCGTCCGAACATTAGGCTACGCCTATCGGCAAGGCCACACACTTGCGCGAGTGATCTTCGGATCGATTATCTCCGCCCCGTACCGAGTTTTGGTCATGTCTAGGTGCATTAGCTAGCATAACATGTTGCTTTTAAAACACAAAAAAACAAAAAAAATGGTCTTGCATATCCAATCCTAGGGGACCCAACCCCGTCTTGGCCACCATGACCACACCCCAAGTCCATAGCACCGATGAAGTGGCCGAAATGTTCCGAGCCATTATGGGAGCATTTAAGGGGTTGAATACGAGCCTAGATCGGGTTAGTACTAACCTAGATCGATTTGCTAACGGGGTAGATCGGATGTTCTTGGAGCCACCCCACGGGCCCCTTCTCCACGAGGTGGACACCTCCACGAGGGCTCCATTGCCACCCCCTCCAACCCGTGCCCCCTTCAAGGAGTTTGATGAACTGATTTCAGATTAGTTGGAAAGGACACGTGCTCCTTCACCACCCGTAGATGCTTCACTGCTATCTACTTCCGATCTTCATCCAGAGCCGTCAAACTTGGGGCCACCCCATCCCGAGCCTCCCGTGTTTCTAACGGGTACGCTATACATAACCGAGCCACTTCTTAGATGGCTCAAAGAAGGCTTGGTCTCACCTCCCTTCTCATCCATGGACCCCATCCTACCTCTAGTGTCGGTCAACTCCTACCATATCACATTTCGATCTAGTCACCATATTGACACGTTGGACGATCTTGTTATGGGACTAGACACGCAATGGAAGTTGACACATATGTTGGCCCGAGGCTTCGACCAACCCACGAGTCGTAGCTTCACCCATCCGGCCTTCGGGTCCATTACCTTCGAGTGCACCGTGGGTTGTGTCACCACGGAGGTTCTTCTACTTCTCCCGCTACCGGATGAGCCCGACTTCATGACTTTGCTTCCGAGGGAGGGGTCATATTTCCTATACACGGTCCCATCTACCACGGTGGGTGGAAGAGATCATCATCTTCCCGAATGTCAAACGTGGGACTATGCAATGGGGGAACCTAGGAGTCATACCTTCTTTGACCCTTTTGACCCCTTCACTAGTAGGCTTCCCGAGTTACCACCCGTACTCCCCTTCTTTAAGGAAGCCCACTTTTATGCCCCTTCCCCACGGGATGGGCCATCTACATCCACCAATCCCGACCCACCTACACCCAGCCATTCTAAACCACCCGAGTCGCCCACATTCAAAAGACCATCTACGCATAACCACACCCGACGTATAGGTGTCCCCCATGCCATCCATTCCCAGTTGCATAACATGCATACATGGCACATATTCGGGTGTCCTGGTCCGCCGTCACCCATGAACGGGTCGGACTAACATTAGGTGTGTCTAGGGTCATAGTTGAGTCAATGTGCTTTTCTTCGTATGGTTTGTATTGTGTGGCTTGTTTGCATGGTTTGTGTGTCATTTGGTGAGTCTACATGTGTCTTGTGCAAGCTCGTTGTCGTTCTCTTATGAGTAAGAGGTGATTGGACTCGCTCGATGAGTATGGGATCGGTTCTCTATCTATACCCGGATCTAGTCACCTACAGGGACTCAGCGGTGATTCCTAGTGAGTCTTCGAGCCGCCACCTCCCTTTTTGAGAGTGCCCCACCCGGAGTGTCCACCTTTAGCTCATAGCAGTTTGCGCATATCGAGTGTATATGGAATGAGCAGGTGACGGTCACTTGGAGTGGAGCATACCCGCGTTACTTGGCACGGTGACGGATCCACCGGAGTATTCGAGCATCCATACCCCTACTCGACGGGGTCGAGTTCCTCCCACCCGGGGAGAATTGATGGGGACATCGAGGCAATACCGTACGCATTTTGTTTGCATTTATGTCTTTTCATATTTGTATGTATACCCTTGTGTTATACGGGTACGCAATTGTAGGCCATAGTGGGTTTATATGTAAAATTCTAGTAGGACCAAGCAAGGGGGCTCTTAGCCCTTTCCCATTGGTCCATGTCACTCATGTGGGGCTGGTCAACCATCCTAGGTGGCCATCTAGAAGGGTTGAATGTCAACATGCCACATGGGTAGACAAGTGGTTGAATTAGTCCAAGGTGGGTTACCTACCTTCACCTACCAATACCCTTGGTCAAGGGGGCGCCCCTCTCCCCTATTATTTTATGTTTTTTTGTGTGTGTTGTTCAAACCTCATCCTAGCCCTTCAATCCCCCTCCCTAGATCCAAGGGTGTACATTAGATTAGATTGGTAGCATATAAAAGTGTGTATTTTCATGTGGAAATTAATGAAAATTCAGAAAATTTGTTGAAAGGCCAAAGGCTTCTTGCGCCCCCAGCTCCTCCCCTCTGGTTCCTCTCCTCCAACCTCCAGTTTTAGAGTGGTTTCTACCTCCTATCCCCTCCCCTCTATCTCCGGTGATCATCTGTGCCGCCGTCGCCGCCGTTCGTGCCGCCTACGAGCCGCTACGGAGCCATCGTCAAGGTTCTGTCCTGCTAGACAGAGGTGACTTCCATGAATTCTTGCTGTCAGCCATAAGCTCAAATGGATTTGAAATTTTGAGGGTGTGTTCTTGCCTTGAATACCCACCTCCACCTACATTTTCAAGTCCTAACGCCTCCATTTAGTAATTTTCCATTTTCGTTCATTTTGCATTCCCTGATCTGTTTTGTCTCTATCTACAGTGACAACAGCTCTAAGTTTCCCATCTCCGACTACCTTTTTGAATTTTTCAAACCCTTCCAATTTTACTGAGAGTTCTGTCCATCATCCCCTACATCCACCATTTTTCTTGATTTTTGATCTGCCATCTATCCATTTTTCAAAATTCGTGTTCTATCTCAGCTACAGTGCTTTCAGCCCATTTCCAGATCCGACCCACTTCCAGTTCAAAAATCCCATCAATTCGTATCTACATCTAAACTTGTCCAAACTAGTTTTGCCGTTTTCCTAGATTGATTTTCTACAACGTTTCTGAAGACCACCACTTCAGATTCGGACGTTCACATATCGGTCAAAGGCAGTTCTCAGACAAGTCCTCTGTAGATCTGAGAGCCCGGTCACTGTACAACAGTAACTCAACAATTCATTAAAGCACAGATCCGTGCAGATCAAGGCCAGATCTTTAAATGTAGATTGAAGTATTTGAAGTTAACTTTCCAACGGCACCAGTCTCGTGTCGATCCGACATCGGGGCTGATCGTAGCGTCCGTTCTCGCCGGGACGCACGCTGAAAACCAGAAGTTGCAGATCCATGGCCGGTTGTTCTGACCAGTGCCGATCGGAGCCGCCCGGCCTCCGGCCGGCGAACCAGCGCGCTTCCACTCCAGGGATCGCTCATCCAGGCATCCACCACCACAGCGGTGCCACCGGGTCCCACACGGCACCTCTAGATAGCAAGTGGGCCCCATAGGCGCGAGTACGTGTGCGGCCGAAGCTACGCGAGAAGCCCCCCGTCAACCCGAAATCGCTCCTCCCGGACCCCATTGTGTCGCCCTTTACCTCCTTGCGTGGAGTGGGTTGTAACTCATTGCTGTAATATTTATGTATTAACTGTCCCGGGAGTACGACTTCGGCCGGGTCCGTCGTCACCACGCCGAGCGCGTGGAGGTATCGTATTCGCTCCTTGCTTGGCATTTCGCTTATTTCCATATATGCTCGTTTATGCCACTGCTAGAGAGCATGTTTTAGGACCTAGCTCGCTATAATTTCATATCACCGCTGCTGCGAGAGAGTGAGCGAGACCGTCCCGTGACCCGATCCGGGCGCGAAAGTGTGAATTGACCACCCTAGCTCTTGCCGGTTTCTCAACCGTGCACGTCCGACGCTTCCCTCGTTAAGGGGTAGTCACGAGCTTGTCGTGTCCGTGTCTCGTCCCGCATCATTAAAGGGCCTTGGCACCGGATCAAAGAGTAGATGGGGAGTGGCGCGTCGATTCAGATCGAAAGGACTTGGCGCCGCTTCACTTGGGCTCAAAAAAGGGGGTGGAGGCATTGTGCCATATCACTTGGCTTTGGTGCTTGCTTTTTATGCCAATTCAATAAGCCAAGGGAGGTGTGCCGTATCACTTGGCCAAAAAGGTGTTGTGCTGTATCACTTGACCAAAAAGGTATGCCGATTCACTTGACCAAAAAGGTATGCCGATTCACTTGACTAAAAAGGTGTGCCGATTCACTTGGCCAAGGGGTATGTTGGTAAATGTCATATTCTTCGTCACTTCGTTGACTCCAAACTGGCTCGGATGAGTGCTTGACATCCAGTACTGCCTTAGTTTCGGTGAACCACTTCTGGGGATTTATTTCGAAGCTCCCGGGCTTCGGTTTGCAATTCTGAGTGATTTCTGACATGTGCCGAATCCATGCCAGATTACTTGGGTTTCATCTTGATTCGACCTTCGGCACTGTGAATTGTGTCCTTAAGCCTGCTCCATGCATGTGGAGAGCATCTTCTTCGAGTGAGCAATCACTCAAAGTATTTTTGCCCTCATTAGGCAGCTCTTCGGCCTCCTGCAGACCTTTTCGACATAAAGTGTGCCCCAATCGGGTCACTCGGGTTTTATTATGATATTGCCTTCAGCACCCTATTTTGAGGGGCTAGGGATATTTCTTCATATCGGGAAGCTTCCTTATCAGATGGTGGACCGCCAGGTGTATTTTTGTCATGATCGGATGAGATATAGGGTTTGCTTGGCTTGACGAGACTCGGAGTTCTTGCTAGTGAATATTTTGGGTGTCCACAAATGCCCCCTACTCGCAGGTGTCACGAGCAAGGAACGAGAGCGGGGCTTGCGAGTGTATCTTCTTGTACGGCAAGCGGTCCACATCGGAGTAGAACATCATTGGCTTCACGTGAACGGTCTCGGCCGCACACTATATCGATTGGTTCTGACAGAGAGCCCAGTGCCAATCCAGATAACATCACCAGCATTGGGCCTATGCTAATGCAAGGAATTAGGTTCATCTGACCTTAGACGTAAGGTCTAAGCCATTGGTCTGCATCGATTGGCCTTGACTGAGAGTCAGGCACCAATCATGATTATATCGTCGACATCGGGTATAGGGTATTGCAAGGACATCAGGTTCATCTGGCCTTAGACAGAAGGTCTAAGCCATTAGGTCATATTGAACATCGCGGTGGGACAGGCGGTTAGTGTTGAATTAAAGAGGATTTTTTATTTATCAACTTAGACGGAAGGTCTAGGTCAAAGGTTTATTCATCAATGGCGACAGGATGCCAGAAGCTGACGTGGTTTATTCATCAACACGGGATGAGTGTCAAAGCAAGGGTCTTTTTATTCATCGAGTCCAGATGTATGGTCCAGGCCGAAGGAAGGAGGTCTTTTTATTCGTTGACTTAGACGGAGGCTCTGAGTTAAAGCAAGGGTCTTTTTGTTCTTGGCTTCAGACGGAAGGTCCAGGCCACATGTTTATTCGTCAGTGGGACAAAAGATATTTTGAATTCTTGTGGGACTTGACGAGTCGACATCCCTCGGAGGCTTTGATAGTGATTTTTTTTTATTTTTTTATTTTTTTCTTTGCTCTTCTTTGCTCTTCTTTTTCTCTTTTTTTGTTGGCTTGATTGCCAATGGTTGAATATTGAACATCTTTCAGCTTGATCACCGACGGTTGAATATCTTGATCATCCTCAAACATCTGTTGGCACAGACGCCAATAGGTTGACATCTCCATCATCATCGACCATCATTGAACATCATCGAACATCATCGAATCATCTTTGAACATCATCGAACATCATCGAATATCTTTGAACATCATCGAATCAACTTTGAACATCATCGAACATCTTTGAACATCATCGAATATCTTCTAACTTCATCGAATCATCTTTATCATCATCGGACATTTTCATCACCATCAAAACATCTATATCATCATCGAAACATCTTTATCGTCATCGGACATCTTCATCATCATCAGAGCATCTGGCGGCGCGGACGCCAATGGTTTAACATCTTCATCTTCATCAAACATCTGTCGGCACAAGCGCCAATTGTTTAACATCTTGAGTGTCACTGAACATCTTCGACCATCCTCGAACATCCGTCGGGCTGAATGCCGACGATTGGATATCTTGAATATCCTCGAATATTCTCGAACATCTGTTGGGCTGAACGTCGATGGTTGAACATTGTTAGCATCCTTGAATATTTGTGAACATCTGTTGGGCTGAACGCCGATGGTTGGACATCTTTGCCATCCTCTGAACATCCATGGACATATGTTAGGCTGAACGCCGATGGTTGAATCATCTTGGATAGTTTTGGATATTTTCAAACATCTGTCGGGCTGAATGCCGACAGTTGAATCATCTTGCACATCTTCAGATATTGTCAGATATCTTGCAGATCTCTGAATATCATTGGATATCCTGAATAATTTGGAATACCTTTGAATATTTGTGAATGCCTGTCGGCCTAGATGCTGATAGTTGAATATTTGAATAGCTTGGGATATCTATCGGTCTGGCCACCGATGGTTGGACATCTTGAGTATCCTTGAACATCTTTAGACATCTGTCAGGTCGAACGCCGACGGTTTGAACATCTTGAATATCTTTTGAACATCTTGAACGTCTATCAGGCTGAATGATGATGGTTGAACATCATCAACATCTTTGAATATTTTCAAACATCTTTCGGGCTGAATGCTGACGATTGGATATCTTGAATATGCTCGAATATTCTCGAACATCTGTCGGGTTGAACGCTGATAGTTTGAACATCTTTAACATCGTTTGAACATCTCCGAACATCTGTCGGGCTGAACGTCGACAGCAACTCAGATGTCGATGGTAGGATATCTTCGAGCATCTTTGAATATCTGGCTGAGTGTCTTGGACATCTTTGGGTATTCATCGGCTCAACGCCGGTGAGCGAATATCCCGAATACCTTTGGACATCCTTCAGCCCAGGTGCCGATGGTTGAATATCTTGAATATTCTTGATCATCTTCGAATATCCGTTGACCCGGACACCGACGGCTAGGCATCTCTAACATTCTTTTATTCTTTTCATCATTGTTTTCATCCTCTTTATCATAATCTTGATCATCATCTGTAATCTTTCTCATCATTCTTCTTTTCATCATTTTTTCTTTTCATCATTTTTTTCATCATTTGTTAGGAACTTCATGATCATTTCCTCCTCCTCATCATCATTTCATATTTTTTTGTCATCTTTTTTTTATATCATCATGATCTCCACGATCGTATCATCACCATCATTCATCATGATTTACTGGCTCATCTCATCATCATTTCTATCGTCTCTTCATCATTTTTTTCTTCTCTTTTTTTTTTATCGCTGTCTGGGCCTTCATCATTTGGATAGCCCCTGTAATCGCCAGCCAATATGCAGTGCATAAATCCGTGATAGGACAGCCTTTGAAAGGCCTATATTATCATTTCATTCATCACTATTACAAGTGATCATCGCCCCTAAGAGGGGGGACACATCTGGCAGCAGCCGTACATAGGCTTCTTGACATTTCACACATCTTCCCCCAGAACGGGACACCATTTATATCTTGAATTTTTCTTCGGCTTCTCGCCATAGCTCGAGGGACTTAGAATGCCCTTTAAAGCATATTATTCTTTGGCTGGCATGGTGCGACCGTATTAGCCACCCTCTTCAAGCCGGGCATCTGATGGGGGCGCGGTCGGTCCACCTTGTACTCGCCCATTCGTAGTTTACCTTTCTTGATCAGGCCTTCGATGACATCTTTAAATATGTAACAATCTTCGATGGAATGCCCCATCATTTGATGATATAGGCAGAATCGGGGATTGCCCCTGCTTTTGACATCGCTCGGCCTTTTCGACTTTGGGCGCATAATTTTGCTACATTCTTGGGCCCACTCGAAGAGGGTCCGGGTCTTATCTTTTGGGGAAGAATAGGGCTTCTTCATTTTATCCCTTAGCGAAGGTGCTTGTTCAGCAGGCTTAGTGGGAGAGACCCTGACTGCCTCTTTTGTTCTCTTCTATTGTAGCTCGAAAGCCTTAAAATCTGAGGTGCATATTTCCTCTTGCGCCAGACGCTTGCTGACTGGCTCATCCTTCTGGTTTGGGGCAGTAGTAGCCAGGCAATGCTTCACCAAGAAGGCCTCAACATCAGCTGCCAGATCATTTAGCTGTTCAAAGGTTCTGACTTCAATGCCCATCACCCTTTGTAAGATTTCATCTTTTAGATTTCTTTCACACCTTCGAATGGCGCCCTTGTAACTCGGAGGGCACCTGCATCTTTCACGGGGATTTCCCCCTTTTCTTGTATAGTCCAAAGCGGACTCATCATCTCTTTGTTTAATTATTTATAATATGGCCTCGGTGTCTTCCCCCCCGGCCAGCTTTATCTTGGCTACTCGCTCGACCCTTGGCTTATTCATCACCAGCGAAGTTATCAAGCTCGGGTGCATGCCAGCTGATTGTAGGAGTGGGTTTATCCCCGACATCGTATGAGGTATCATGTCTGCCCTTTGATGCTCTTGGGAGGGTGAAGGATGTGTCAAAGGCATGTGTTGTAGCTGTCTAGAGGGGTGCCCCCTGTATACTCATCTGCTAGCCGAGGTGTAGCTGGCGGCAGTGAGGTCCCGAGCGGCTCAGCACCATCTTGCAAAGCCTCGGATGACGGCCTGGCTTGCCCGAGTATGGCTAAGTATAAGCCCATCTTGCTTAATTTCTTATTTATCTCTTCGACTTCTTCTAGCCTTTGATATAGCTCTGCCGCCATGGCAGGATTAGGCAGGGAAAAGTCAAGAGCGCTGCCCCCTATCTCGATTTTAGGTAGATTCAATGGTGTCTTATCATCATCGCCACGAACATCTTGTCCCCTGGAGGTTGACATTTCTACCCCCATACCCTCACATGGAGGAGGGGTAGTATGACGTGCCTCCTCATCGGACGGTGGAAGGCATACTTCTTCATTTTCTTCTTCATTAGCCTGGCTCAAGCTGGGTAAGGTTGATAATGTATTACAGGAGAGAACAATGCTCCTCCCTCTAGCCTTTGAGGTCTTCTTTTTCTTTTCCTTTGCGGTCGGCGTACGCCCCAGCGATAGGTCATCTAGTGCGCACGACACTTTTGATTTTTCTTTAGCTTCTAAAGATCGGGCCCTTTAGCTTCTTTATGTTCATCCATCTGGAGCTCCCCTTTCCTGATCAAACTTTCAATAATGTTTTTAAATATATAACAGTCTTCAATAGGGTGCCCAAGCGCCTGGTGATATGGGCAGAATCGGGGATCATCTTTTCTTCGGGCATCACCATGTCTCTTAGGCTCCGGATGAGTGATTTTGTTCTACTTAGTGGCCCATTCAAACAGGACCGAGGTCCTCTCCTTAGGGAAGGAGTAGGGCTTGTTCATCCTGGCTCGCGAGGAGGGGCCATCTTGCCACTCAGCCGGCTTACTAGGAGGAGGGTGGGCGACCACTTTATCTTTATGCCGCTCGAACGCCTTGAAGTTGACTATGTGAACTTCCTTAGGCACGGGTCGCTTATCAACTGCTTTCGGGCTTGAAGTAGTAGGGGCAGAGGAACCACTAGAGAGGAAGGCCTCGATCTCCGCCACCATGTTGTTCAATCGGTCGAAAGACCTTATTTCAATTCCAATCATCTTTTCGAGGATCTCCCGCCTTAGGTTTTGTTTGCATATTTGCACTGCATCTTCTTGATGTGGCGGCCGCCTGCATCTCATGCTGAGGTTCTGCCATCTTTTAATATACTCCAAGGTTGTTTCATCACTCTTCTGCTAGGAGGCATATAGCTCGGCCATGGTGACCTCTCTTTTAGCAACGTGGAAGTGTTCTCGGAACCTCCGTTGCATATCTGGCCAATCACTAATAGATCCGGCTGATAGGTTTGAATACCATTTGAAGGTGAGCCTCGTGAGGGAGTCTCCGAAGAACTTCAGTAGGTAGGATTCTTCCGTGGCTAGGTCGCCCATCACGTTGATATAGTGTGCTATATGTTCTTTAGGCGAGCCTTGCCCGTTGAATTTATCAAATTTTGGCGGGTTACTGACGCCAACAGGTAGCTTTTTAGAAGCATGGTGAACCGGATACGGCACCCTATAAACATCAAATGAGGCATGATCATCGCCGCCTCTATTTGTCAGCTTCTCTTTGATCATCTATTCTATCATTAATTTGTTCATCATCGCCGGGTCAACCGGGCTTGGACATGGTTGAGCTTGTTACATATGCGGCATCATTGGCCACAATCCCCTGATGCTGAGGAGCGGGATGCTGTATCGGGGTCATGCCCCTAGTGTACTTAGGTGCCAGTTGAAAGGCCATCATTGGAGGAGAAGCTTCGAATTCATCAGCACCTCGTTGCGAGGTTTTAGGGAGAACTTCAGTCTATTTCAAGGTTGTAGGATGTGTGCTCAGCTCGCTGAGCTGCCTTCTCAACATCTCAACTTCTTGTTGATATCTTTGCAGCAACAACATCATTGTAGCCGGATCGGGCATAGAGGAGCTGGAAGCATGACCCTACCCTTCCGATGGCATATCTGAAGTGGGCACTAGTATCTCGCTGTCATCTTCGGCGGTGATCATATTTGTAGTCATCGTGATCAGATTCGTGCCGATTTCTTCAGCACTATCTTGTGTTATCTCGACTGCAGCTTCCAAAGATGAATTCCCCTAGTGGCCGGTCACTCCGGTCGTGTTACAGGTGAATATCTAGAGATGCCTGCTTCTTCGAATCATCATAGATTTTAGGGACCACAGCGTCCTAAGAGAGGTGTCTTGAAGGTCACGAGAGTGCCCCCGGGCGACTCGAGTAGTATCATTTTTCCCTTTGGCAAGGTGTATCACATATTGTGGCACTTTGACTCATGCCGGAGACTTGTAGGTACGGCGGTCTTGTAAGGTTACCTCGCCGTGCTTCCCATCATGTGGGTAGATATTTGCCCGTCGAACGCAACCCGAGGGTGTTGATTCAAGACGCGACAAGACCGGCATCTCAGTCTTCTCTTCTTGTTCTTATCTTCTTCTCACAGGTCTGTCCATCATGGCAGACCTTAGTGTAGTTGAAATCGGGGTTCGTGCTTGCTTGGGCACCTACATCTGCTTGCATCTGGCTGGCTTTGGGGCCAACCCACCCTTCATCTTGGGCTCGGAGTGGTCCATCTTGCACTGGGCCAGCACTTGGAAGGCATTGTGCACCGGCACCATTGAAATCACCATGTCGGGTGCAACTCTAGCCTACCGGCCATTTAGGAATACTCGGACGCCTCCGATGAGCACGAACTTGCCCGAAGTGGATAGCCGAATCTGCGGTGCGCCGGCGTTCTTCTTGGCTGCCCTCCTGGCAGCCGGTGTGCGCTTCCGATTGGCGGACGCATGGGAATCAATGTGGTAGACATGGCAGCCCGCCACCTATGTTGTCCTTGGTGCCTCTGCGATGTCGGAGGCTTCTGGCTTCATCTCTTTGGTGTAGACACGCCAAAATCGACATCATTTTGAGTATATCTCCTATCGCATTGTAATACCCCTATTTGACCCTCAAATCGACTTATTTGAGTCATTTTCCTTATTTTTCTTGAATCTTCAACCTTTTCACTTTTCCCCTATTTTTTTCCTATTTTTTCAGATTTTTCTGGGATTTTTCTCCAATTTTTCGGGGCCTTTTGAAATTGGTGGCGACTGGAAGGGCACCAATTCTTTAATTAGCAACCTCCCGGAAGGGCGCCCATTCTTGGTTTTACATTTTTAATCTATTTTCTAATTGGTGACACTCCGGAAGGTCGCCAATTCTTTAATTGGTGACCTGAGGGAAGGCACTAATTCTTTTATTCATATTTTGAGCCAAATTCGGATTATTTTTGATTCTACGACTGTCCGGAAGGTCGCTAATTCATAAATGAGCGTCCAGATCACAAGTCGCCAATTTCCTTGTCTTATTTTGAGCTTTTACTCCGTCTAGAATTCGTATTAATTCCTAATTGGCGACCGACCCATGGGTGCCAATTCTTTTCTAATTTTAAAAATTCTTAATCCTTCCTAAAATGGTTCAGAATTGAAGGTATTTCTAACTATCGCTATTTTAATTGGCACCCACTAGGTGGTCGCCCATTCCTGTAGAATTTTGAACCCCAACAGAACCTCCTTCTTTCTCCATTTTGAGCTCCCTTTCCACTTGGGAAAAGGTCCTAAGGCTTTCTAAGGTTGAGGGGACACTTGGCCAATGAATATTCTCCTTCCAATCCTAATGAAATTGGTTTTTCTAATTTCTATGGAATTAAACTCCGAATTTCAGCTCTATAAATAGGACCCCTCTCTCCCTTGTGTTTAAGGTGGATTCTATAAACTAAGGGGAGGTACTACTGATTTGAAGGCTCAAGGAGGAAGTCTTCCCCATGCCAATGCTACATCCTTTGGAGGCTTCTTCCTCATTGATGATCTAAAACCATGGAGAAAATCCAATAAGCCTAATTCTTCCCTTATCTCTTTTATTTCTTTCATGCATTTCATTTAGTTCATGCATCATGTTTCTTCCCCTTTCTTTTACCTTTTTATCTCAACATTGAGATCTCCCTCTTGTGCACTCTAGCACACCTCCAAATTGTGCAACACTTGCACCCTCCCTTTTGCATATCATAATTGTTTTCCTTACCCTTTGCATAGGGGTTTTAAGGCCAACACCAACAAGGTGTGTTCATACCCATGTTTCTATTACTCATTTCATATTTGGGATTTGATACTACACTCACTTGATCCCTAATCCAATCTTTTCTTATTGGTTTGTTCATTTTGCAAGGGTAATCTTAAAGAAAAACTCTCTTCATCGGTCGACCGATTGAAAGAGAAGGTGGACACTCACATCTCCCTTGCATTTAAAGGTCTTCATCACGATCCCTCCTTTGTTATTATTGTTATATTCTTTTGAGGTAATTCCTCCGACGATCACACTCCATTGGCATCGACGCATGCTCCCTCTTCTTCTTCATTTCCCCTTCTTTTGCCATATCTCTTGCTTATATTTCTTTAGTTTTTCATTTTTTTTCCTTAGTGGATTTTCCATTATCTACATTGGGTGGCCAAGAGCTCCACGAAGGCGACCCCCAAGAAGTTGGGGAAGCCCACAACAATAGGAAAATCGCAGAACTGAGTGCGAACCGTAAAGTAGCCATTGGTGGCATGGCTAGCAACAACAAGGGGTCCAAACGACACGGCCATCGTAGTTGTCGGAAAGCAATCTGCATGACTAAATTAAGCAGTTAGAATTTTAAGAAGAGGCCATAGTGCCCCTAATCCTGGGAAGGAGATGAAGGGAAGTCTTGTCCCACTGGGCGTGCCAGATTTGTGGACGCACTTTTGAAACATCTATATTTATTTTTATTTGTTTATTCGTTTATTTATTCATTTATTTAATTTATTTGGTGCGTGGGCGTGCCAGTCACATAAGTGACAATTTTATTGGACTTCAAGGAAGCCCTTGGTGCGTGCTGTCTGACTAATCAAACGATTATGGATATCGTGTCGGGAAAGAAACCCGCCGTGCCTTAAAGGCCACGACATTAATTACATCCTCTCGGAGAGGGAAAAACCCTTGATTGATTGCCAGAAAAAGGGGCCTTATGGCCTGAAATTAGTGTTAATGAAATGGGATATTGAAATTTGTGAATCACGTGAAAATGCCCCTCGATGGAGTGTAAACGTCTAAATCATGTTGGTCGCTCATCGACCATTTCATGTTCAGACGAAAGTCCGTATTGAAAGCGTGATGAAGGTAGTGGCGAACCCGTACAAATGTCTACCGAGTATGCGGCAAGTTTGATAAGAGAGCAGGATTAGATCTCGGTGGAAACGAGTCCGATTTATTGAGCTCTTGGGCCGGGGCAATACTGAGTCACGGCCATTGTAGATTCTAAGAAATCCACTTAGACAATTAAGAAGAATAATAACAGATAGAGAAAGAAAGGGAAAAGGGGGGAAAGGGTGCATAGCATGGATACTATAGGAGGGTGATCGCCAGAGGGGTTACCTCAATAGAATATAAATGAAAATAAAGTAGGGATCACGATATAAATACCTTAAGAGCGGGGAATTGTGAGTACAACTTCTCTTCCTATCGGCCGGTCGATGAAGAGAGTTTTCCTTTGACTTGATTATCCTTGCAAAAATAACAAACCAACAAAAAAAGATATGGATTAGAAATCAAGTGAGTGTAGTATCAAATCCCACATGTGAATATAAACATGAAAAAGTATGGAATAGAACACAACTTGTTGGTGTTTTGGCTTTAAACCCCTATGCAAATGGTAGATAAATATGATGTAAGAGGAGGGTACAAGTGTTGTACTAAAAGAGATCTCAACGTGGTTGAGATGAAGAAGATAAATGAAAGGGGAAGGTAATATGAATGCATGCAATGCTAATAAAGAATAAAGGAAAAGAGAAGGGAAAAGCTTATTGATTTTTCTCCAATTGACGGCTTCAAGGGATGAAGATCTCCAAGGATGTAGCTTTGTGATTCCTGGGAGTCTTCTCCTTGAGCCTCCGATCCGACAACACCTCCCCTTATTGATGAATTTGCCCCCCCTTAGCCAAAGGAGAGAGGGGTCCTATTTATAGAGAGAAATTCGGAATTTAATTCCATGAAAAATAGGAAAACCAATTTTAATTGGATTTGGACAGAGATATTTCATTGGCAAGTGCCCTCCCAACCTTGGAAAGCCATTGCAATCCTTTCCCAAGTAGAAAAGGAGGTCAAAACGTGGAAAGAAGGGGCTGCTGGAAGGGTTCGAAATTCTGCAGGAATGGGTGACCACTCAATGGTCGCCAATTAAAATAGCGCCCGCTCGAAGTATCGCTAATTCTGAGACATTTTAGGATGGATTAGGACTTTCCAAAATTAGAAAATAATTGGCGCCCATGAGCAGGTCGCCAATTAGGAATTAATACGATTTTTTGACAGAGTTAAATGCTCAAAATAAGGCAAGGATGAACGTGTATGGGGTCCTAGATGCGTTAAAGAATAGGCGTCAGCTCGAACGGATGCCCTTTCTTGAATATTTTGGAAATTAGGAAATTACCAAAATTGGAAAAGGAAGTCGCGTCCGAATGGTTAGACGCGTTCATGAATTTTGTGACTTTTTTTGGTAATTATAAAATGGGAATTAACGTCAATAAGATGGTCGCCCATTAAAGAATAAGCGGCTATGTAGAAGGGTGTTAATTCTTCAAGGAGGTGAAGGAAAGGAATAGGCGACGAAGGGCCTGTCACAGTTTCAATAACGCGTCTGAGCAGTTGGACGCATTTAAGGAAAATAGCGCCCTTCGACAAGGCATTAATTATATAATTAAGATGGATAATAGAAGACGCGTCCAAGTAGCCCGATGCATTCAAGAAAACGCGCCCTTCCAGAGGGACGTGCTCATTATTTATTTTTAGGCCAAAAGTATGAGAAAAATAAGAACGCGTTGGACGTCCATGACGCGTTTTTTCTTAAAGGTCGACATACGTAGTTTGATGCTTCGACTCAGAAGAAATGGCGACAATTCGACTAGGCGCTTATTCTTTCAGAAAGGAATTGGCGACCAAGTGGTTATCGCTAATTCAAAAGAGTTTCGAAAAATTGGAGAAATAGGAAAAATCAAGAAAAATAGGAAAAAATAGGGAAAGGCTAAATTTTCAAGAAAATGGGGGGAAACCACTCAAATAAGTGGATTTGAGGGTCAAATCGGGACATCGCAATGCGATAGGAGATATGCTAAAAATGATGTCAAATTTGGCGTGTCTACAGCTGCCCCGCCTTGGCGTCTGCTTTGTAATGGAGTGACACGAAGTGGAAGGAACTGAAAAGTAGATGCCAAGGTGTGATGAGACACGCGATTAACACCACTTGATAAGAATCGGATCAAAAGTTCGAGATGAGGTAATCTTGGGAGATTCAGTGACAACAACAGTTGTTTGGATAAAGAAGGAGTGTGCATGCGGGCACGAAGGAGATAAAAGAGAGCGATCAACTTCCAGCGCAGTGGAAGTACCCCAGGTCACAAACCTGTAGGTTTCACCATTGGAGAGTGGTTACCAGCCAATGTGGACGTGCTGCAGCCATGGTGGATCAAAAGGAAAGTAATTGAATAAGAAGGATAGAAGTCCAAACAAAGGAGTTTTCAATGAAGCGGTCCAACACGGCAACAAGGCGAACTGAGGACAATTCGACAAGGAATATCTCTTATCTTGAAAATTAATGATCAATTGACTCTCAAAATGAGTTATTACAATGGTTTTCCGAAAGTTAATTCAAAATCCTACATGAATGCATGTTGGGTTTAAAAGAAAAATTAAAACAAATGAAAATAGAATGTAATCAATGATAATATTGTTAAGCTGCCCAGACTGAGTCAAGAAACCGATTTGTGAACTGATACTAAGCCGAAGCCCGTTTATCCGCGCACCAACTCGCAAAAGGGAACCATCGTCCCTAATCTTAGACGACTCAACGGCATATCCGTGTGACTAAGATTCCTCTAAAATCATCATTATTTTTGATGAAGGGGAACTCAAATTCTAGATTTATCAAAGTCACAAGGTCCTTGATATAATCTAATAGCAGAAATAACATATAGTAAATTGCATACAGGGAGGATGGTGGAGGCAATAGACATGAGGGAACTGCACAATGAGATGCAGGCACCGTGGGACCTGAGTGATGATGTCTAAACGGTGGGACCAAAGAGCTTCTTTCCTGCGCTCAAAATTTGATTAGCCAAGATATAATGAAAGACAAGCAAATGAAAATAGCAGCTGAAGCACAGCATGGCATGAAAGCATGGCATAACATGGAAAGCCTCCAATGTATAGCATGAAAGCATAAGCATAACATATCTTAGCAAAAGCATTTAAGCTTTCAAACATGGATAGCATAGCATGAATAGCATGTGAAGCACAACATTGTTTGTTGTTTCATTTAAGCCTTGAGGATGACAAACTTGGCAAATCATAACATTTGGAGTTGAAGCAATGCCCAGTGATAGGAATAATCTGGTGAAATCAGCAGGAGTTATTTGGAAAGATTTGAAAATGATAATCGGAGTGATGCCCAGAGTGGTAAATCATGATGTTGATGTTAAGAACATAGGGAAGAATAGAAAGATTGATGGCGATGAATGGAGAGAACTCATCCCGTGCCCTTCATCCTTGCAAAAGTTGTTCCTGTAATAACACTATCAGAAAATACAATGTATTTTTTTTGGATTTTTGGAATATGTAAATTTTTATGGGTTTTTGATAAGTATTCAAATTTTTATGGATTTTGGAAGTATTTGAATGTTTTTGGATTTTGGAAAATTTTTTGAATTTTTTTTGGGATTTTGGAAAAATATTTGATTTTTTTTTTAGATTTTAGAAAAATGTTTGACTTTTTTTAGAATTTTAGTTTAGACATTGCTAATGTAGCATCTAAGGATGTTTAAACTGTTGGCTAGGGGTCCTCGTTCCTTCCCCTTTCATTAAGAACCGCCCAAAGCCGGGTGTACATTGAAAGGTGGCGCCCTATAGCTGGCTACCCTTGGTTAGCGGTGCCCCTACTAAGGTCATACCTGAGAAACACTCGATCTTAGAGGGAGAAGAGAAGAGTAATTAGGGATAAGCTTAATATAAGTTAAGAATATATCAAGTTTTGACTTCCGTCCATAGCACAACCCCTAGAGATTCGGTATGTTGTGCCAGGACGTTGTGTCATATCATCGAACCTTAAATTCTCACCTAGGCATGCATATGACCGGGCTCATAACGTCCCATGGGGAAACTTTACCGCCCCCTTGCCATGCCAAAAATGTTAGATTTTCTTTTCTTTTTGCTCATCATTTTTTTATTTCATCATCATTTTTATTTGTTGTGTCCTTTGGACTTTGAGATTTATTGCAATTGAGCTTGGAATTTTGAGAATAAGGTCATAATAGACTGCCCCTATTTGAGACTTCCTCTTATCGGGGTGTGCTTAGGTTAGTTGTTTTGCCCAGAATATCTCTACCCTCATATTTTGGCCGAGTAGAGAGGAGAAAAAGACTTCATGCCCTCGAGTATGGCCCAAGTAGCAATGGTGTTCTACCAAAGGAGACGGCTAAGGTTGCCGTGAAGTGTGTGCAGTGCCCAGCTAAAGGTTGCCCTTAACAAGCGGGGAGAGAATGTCGAACTCCCAGCGCATGGTTCTTATAACCAAAGGGTGCTATAAAAGCAAGCCTAAAGACTCTTTTTTGACATTGAATTAATTAGACAAAAACTTACGATAAAGGCCTAGAACACCATTCTTAATCATGTTAAGAAGCATTTTTTTTTTGAAAACTGTGCATAAATATGGTGACGAAAATACATAAGAATGCATACTTACGCATCAAACATGTTACCTTGCAACCTTGTAGAAATAGTAGCTGTCGGAGGCGATGTTGATAAATACAGGATTCGCAGTCCTCATTTTGCAGATAAAAGGGGAGGAAGGCAAGGAGTTGAAGTGGCTTAACAAGAAGGAGTGGTGTCTATACCAGACTCAGACAAATAAGGAGAAAAGGAAAAGAGGTGAGGGCTAGAACTCCCTCACTAAGGTGCGGAGACCCTGATCACATTGAATGATCTACAGAAGGAAAGGGAAATCAAGTAGAGGAGTGAGGACTAAAGCCTCCGAAGCAGTGGGAGAACGGGCAGATGCCCAAAGCAGTAGAGGTGGAAGAAGTCGGGTCAGACCTGGGATTAGATGGAATTAAGAGAAATTGGTAGATCGAGAGTGGAGGATCCGGAGGGTCCGGAGGTAAGGGGGAAGAATCATGATAGGAAGAATCCAGATGCTCCGGAGGAATATGGTGACGAGGGACGCAATGCCCCAGGAAAAGGTATGGGAAGAGGTGATTTAAGAGGAGGGAGAGAACAAAGGACGCGATGTCCCGACAGAGTAGGAGGAGAAATCGGAAGAAAGAAAGAAGGTCCGGAGGTTTCGAAAGAAGAAGATAGAAAGGGGCACGATGCCCTGGGAGGGGAGAATGTGAAAGGGTGCAATGCTTGGGGAGAAGAGCTAGAGCATCTGGAGGTGCCGGAGGAAGAAAACGGGGGAGGGTGCAATGTCCTAGGATGATTGGGGAATGGAAAGGAGAGTCTGGAGGTTCCAGAAGAATAAAATGAGAGGGGGCGCAATGCCCTGGGGGAAGATAAAAATTTGGAAATTCCGAGAGGAGAATATTGAAAAGGGTGTGATGCCCGGCGAAGATAGAAAGATGGAAGGGAGAGTCTGGAGGTTCCGGAGGGAGGGAATATAAAGGGGGTCGGTGCCCTAGGAGGAAATATAAATCCAGAGACTCTGGAGGAAGAAGATGAACTAGGGCGCAATGCCCTGGGGAGATTATGGAATGAAGAGAAGGGTCTGGAGGCTCCGGAGGAAGAGAGTAAGAAGGGGCACGATGCCCGAAGTGGAGAGAGAGAGAATCTGAAGGTTCTGGAGGAGAAAAATAAAAAAGGGCACGATGCCCGGGAAGAAGATGTAAGAGAAAAGGAGGATCCAGAGGCTCCGGAGGAAGAAAATACCATCGGACACGATGCCCAAGGACTAGAGAAAAAGAATCTGGAAATTCCGCGGAAGAAGGTAAGTTGTAAGAAAAAGGATCCGGAGGTCCCGGGAGACGAGGGAGATATGGGTTCGGAAACCCAGGAAAGAAGGAATGCAAATGAATGAAATGCAGAGAATGCAAAGGATGCATGGAATGTGAGGTGTGCATTTGATGCAAGGAGTGTAAGGAATGTGGAGAACACCAGGAATGAGGGGACGAGAACCCCTTCCTTACCCAACGGGTGGCCCGTAGGAAGAAATTGGTGATTAATAAAAATGTGGAGGGAATGGAATAACGAGCGAATGAATTAGTGGAAGGCCCAGTAATGTAAGAACGCCCACCCCTCCATGGCAAAGAACATGCCCGGCCAAATGGCTCGAAGGATGAAATTAAAGCCCGAGTGCTCTCACCAACAGTAGAATGTGTTATAGTAATACAGGAAGACAACCCTTTAGAAAGTTGTATAACAATAGAGTAAGAGGTAATGAGAGCATCAAAAGAATGCCGGCCAATGAGCAAGGTGATTTTGACAATGGCATTGTGCCGACATGGCATCAACTCGTAAGAATTTTTCATGGTGAGCTTCGGTGGAGACTTTTCAATAATGTCCAGCGCAAGAACACGGGTCAGCACCCGGCAAATAAAATCTTGACTCTTGAATAATATAGCCGCGGCCAAATCCTTCTTACCCAGCTCTTGGATGTCCTCAGTGCAAACACATGTAGAAATACACCCACTCCGAGTGGTAGAGGAAGGTGAGGTGGAGTTGGTAGGCTTAATGGATGGTGGAGGTTTAATGGAAAGAGTTGGTGGAAGGGTAAGTGGAGGGGTAAGTAGAAGTGGAGGTTGAAACACATCAAGCTTCTCCCCTTGCTCGGAAGAGGACGGGGTTGGCTCGAGTGCAAAAGGGAGTGGATCCTGCTCAAGATTAGCCACGGGTGTGGGTAAAGGGTTAAGTAGAGGAATAGGCAAGGTTGGATTTGGGGTTAAAAGGGGAACGGAGGCCTTAGGTGGCAGTAATGGAGGGTTACTTGGTTTGGAACAAGGTATAGCAGGAGGTTCGGCGGAGGCTAGTGGAGTGGAGGTTAATGAAAACTTGGTGGAGGCTCGTGGAGTGGAAGTTGATAATGTGATAATTGGAGGTGTAGAAGAGGGATGTTTGGTGCGCAAGAAGCGTCGGATTTTGGGCCGAGAAGTGTTAGGGGTAGTTGGAGTCTCATGATGCGCCTGCGTGGGCGATTGGATGATCGACCCATCATCGTAACACCAATTGGGCTCATAGATGGGGTTTGGGATGGTTGATTCATCCTGAGCAGGGGGTTCATTGGGCAGCAATGGAGAGAGAGGAAAGTAAAGGAAACTCGGAGTGGGTGCGTCTTGAACACCCTCATCTTCATGTGGCGTCTCCAATTCTTCACAATCAACAAAATCAAGTGGACGCCATGGTGGAGGAGTAATGATGGGTGATGGAATAGTGTAAAAAGTATAATGTTGCGGAGGGCTTTGTGAATGTGGAGGTGGAGGTCCATATGAATGAGTGGGATGGATGAGTGGAGGGTGGACGGCGTCCACTTGATCATCAAAGCTTGTGAAAATTTCTTGCTTACATACATTATCGATGCCATTGTCATCTCTCATTTCCTTCCAATCTCTCTCCATTTTGGTGATGTTGTTCATGAAAGTGTGAAGAGGATTGACTGGAGAAGGGGGAGGATGAGCGGGCCGCGGGCTCGTGACCCTCTTCAATTGTTCCTCCATTGAAGCGACTTTATCAAGGAGACCTTGTTGGAGGGGTGTAACATGAATAACGGAGGGTTGGCATGGCGGCCTAAGAGGGGCAGTTTGATGTGAAGGCCGTGGAGGGGGGTTAATGGGCCGGCTCGTAAAAGGACCCAGATGGGCCGAATTGCAAGGAATGCGTGGGCCTTGGGGCCGTAAAGGAGGAGGAATAGAATGAGATGGGTGATGGATTACCCGAGGAGGAATATGTGCAGAAGGCGGGTGAAAAGAAGGAGGCGGGTGATGGACCACCTGAGTAGGAGGATGAATGGATGAAGGCGGGTGATGGGCCACCCTTGAGGGAATGGAAGGACAATGACAAGAAGATGCACCCTCAATAATAGCCTTAAGGACTTGGATTTGTTGAGGGGTGAGATGATCTAATGCATGCAAGACTTGGGAAACCTTCTCATCGTGGGGAGGAGACGGTTCCGAGGGAATAGCGGCTCACGATGGATGCATGAGACCATAAGAGTGAGAATTGCCCATGGGTCGGGCAAGACCATAGGAATGAGGACGTGGTCCCTTGGAAAAATTGTGGTGAGAATTATAAAATCGATGATCATATGATGTGCTAGGTTTATCATCCTCATGAACATATGATTAATTTAACATGCTGGTTTTATTATCAAAGCGGCACATTATTGGTGAGGACACCCGAGCTAGAGATCGACGTGATGCGGCAGAGCGACACTATAGGACGCGTAGCGCTGTTCGGGACCTGCAGGCTTCTTTATGGCTTGGAGATTACTTGGAGGATTAGAGTGGAGCTTGGAGACTTTTATTTCTTTTATTTTGGACCTTTGTAGGCCAATTTGAGGCCAACTAGATTTCATTAGGATCATATTTGTCATGTCCCGAGCTTTTAATATAGCAGAAGGAATCTCGGGAACGTGGACAGTCGGCTAGTACGCCTCAAGCAAACAAGAAATCAGAGAGCAAAACAATCACATAAAAGTAATTGCACAAGTAATTACTTAAACTCCAACTTTATTTCATAATATTAATAACCAAAAAGTACATAAGACCATTGCCTTTGACATCTTTACATCATATGACTCAAGAAATCAAAAATTACAATATGACTCGACTAGACACTAGATAACTAAGGCTTCTCTCAATCCAATAAATCATAAATCGCTCTCGGACCCGCTACTTGCATAATCCGAATCCGATTCACTAGTATTTCCTAAAAAGATGAGAAAGTAGGTATGAGCACACATGCCTAGTAGGTATCTTCGTATCAACATGAGGTAATATTGAAGTGATTAACATTTTAGCTCTAGAGTAAAAATTCATGAAATACGATAAAATATGCGGTGTAAAACCCAAGTAACACATGTAATATGATTCGATTAAGAATAAGAATTGAGAACATGATTGAGCAAGTGTATAGCAAGAATGTAAGTTTGGCCTTTCATGAACAAGAATGTACTTCTACATAACCACAACGGCTATGCAGTAGAAAGTCATGTAACGAGAATATACTAGCAAGCATGTAATTTCACAAGAATGTCTCGTGAGTATTCGTAGATATTCACCAATTTATAAAAAAAGTACTCCCAGTGTAATGCGACGCCAGTGTTTATCATACCCTATGGTTTATAATATGTTTCCGGCTATCTGCCAAGGGGACTAGAGTGGAGCCCTTGGACACTGTCCATGCCCACTCTTGCATCTTCAAGTTATAAATCAAGCTACTTCCATAAAAAATATAAATATGGCAAATAATTTTAATTTCAAATAATAGGTTTCAAGTAACCAAGGTATAGAACGTTCCAAAACTAATATGAGATTTCAAAGAAGAATTAAAAGAACATTATGTTACGGCGGCATTCAGATAGCATAACGGTACATTAATTAAGTTCCATAACTTAACATTAACTTGTTACACATAGATTTGGGATCCAGATAATCCTAAGATCATCCAACAATAGAATTTAAACAACCCTTAGGTCAAACCTCGGGTTATGAACTTGACAGAAAGAGACGGTCATTTATTGGTCAGTTTCATGAAGAAGACGGTCACAGTCAGGCCTTTTAAACAATGCTAATGGTCTAGTGAAGGCCGCAACTAACTGTGTCAACCAGAATGAAGGGAAAGTTGACACATGAGGAATTCTAGAACAAAAACGGTCTCAAGGTGGCCATTTTATGACAAAGACAGTCTGAGTAGGACCACTAAGTAACAATGACGGTCTCTTAGAGGGCCGCAATTAACAAAGGTACAGAAAGTAGAACATCGGTCACGTGAGTGCTCTCTAGACAATTTGGGCTTTTTGGGTACAACTAGCTCGGCGTCCTAGTGGGAATCCCAGGCTCGCGGAGACTTACAGAGGCCTTGAAACATGATCCCCTAGTCCGACAGAAGGAATATCTGACGGAGTGGTTCACAAGTCCAAGAGATGTGTCTATAAGTGCAAAGTGTATCTAATGGTCGCACACCGGAGTATACGCCATGTACTTAAGAAAAATGACTCAAGAGATGGGAGTGAATTGTGTGAAAACAGCGATTAAAACAGCGTTCTAAATACCACCATGAATCATGTTTCATAAATATAGGAGAAGTATTTAATTACAAAACTATAATAATTTTGGCATAAAATTAACATAATGATGAAAATAAGATTTCTTAAACTTGCTCATGTATGTCCAGGGTGCTTAACATGAATTAGGCATGATTAAATGAAACATGGCATATTTATAATAAATAATAACATGGAAAACAAATTGAGTTCGAACTGGTCCTCAGAACCAGATGGCGGTCAAGATCTGGCCACAAGGGTGTCAAAAATAGTCTTGCGATAGACCGCTTTTAGCTGCAGCAATCACTTTATTGACCGTTTCTGTCTGACAGATGGGGGCTGTAAAAATAGTGAAATAAAACACTAATCGAAGGCATGTTATGCATGGAAAATGATGTAACCACGTATCTAAGACATGTTAGAAGGTAATTAGGCCATGAATATGCATAGGTTGTGAGAATTAGATAAGAATTTCATCTTAATTGCATTAGGGCTAAGTTCATGCATGAGAAATGAACTAACTTGCACAGTCTCACTAAAACACAAAATACTCAACGTACCATGCATGAAAAAGACTGGAAATTAAGGGCTTTTACTCTGAACATCAAGTTTAAACTGTTCATGAGATAATCTACCTCTAGACAGAGCTCTAAACTTTGAATTTTGGGCTAGTATTGGACCCTAATTCTTGTTTATCCCGACCCGAATCAACAACTTCGTGGCCTTCTAACTTCTGATCTTCTTCACCTATGACCCCGAAACTTAGAGGGTAAGAAGAGGGTACTATCAAGGAACAAATAATTCTAAAGAACCCATATCTAATTATCTCGTCAATGGCTTCTAATTCACTGATCAATCTAGCCCGATCGCACAATCTCCTGAGTTTCTCGCACCGAACCAACGTCTTTGGAAGCCTTGTCCTCCCTGATGGCTCGATCTCCTAAGGTAAAATTCGGAGGGGAGTTAGACGTTACTATCATGAACAAATTCTTCTAAAGAACTTACCTCTAATTCGGCATTTTTACCTTAGTTTCATGCAAGTCAAAAGTAGGGGTCGTGCAGGTGACACTTAAGATATATTTATAGGGTTAACTAGGGTTTTACGGATTTGGACGAACCTAGAGTCCTAATTAGGGCTTGTAATTGACCCTAACACGTTCTAGACCCTTCCAGCTAGTAGATAGCATCGATCCCAGATGATTAGGATGCCAAAGTTCCCAGCTTTTCAAGCTTTCTTTGCTGTTCAGATCTGGCTGTTAATAGTTGTCACATGAGGACCATTTTTGGACAACATGCGCTCTCGCGATAGACCATTTTTATCCTAGAGCGCCGAATTTTGAATCGATTCAAACTCTTTTGATATTTATCCTCTATTTATCCTTAAATAAACCTACGTATCTCCTAATTCCGTAAATACATCAATTTAAGCTTCTAGAACATGGGCCAGGGTCCAAAACTGTAATTTGGGCCAAGTGGGCTTATTTAAATGGGCCTAATCCTCTTTAATTAGTGTAGGGCCTTAATAATTAGATTTAATTAAACATAATTCATTTAATAGCCCATTTAGTCCATTTAAATGTTTAATAATTATATTTTAATCTAGAAAAATTCTTAGAAAATTCTTGGACGTTACACCCTCCCACACTTAAAAATAATTTGATCTACAAATTTATCATAATAATATTTGCTAAGGAGAGTGTACTTACATTCAAATATCTCTAGAAATCTTTTGTGCATAGCTTCCTCAGTTTCCCATATTACTTCATGTGGACATAATTTGATCCATTGGACTTTGACCATGGTAATGGTTTTATTCCGAAGTTGACTTACTTCTCATTCAACTATTCTGATTGGCTTTTGCTCATACGTCAAATCCTTCTTAATCTCCAGGTTATCATAGGTTATGACATGGAATGGATCGGAGACGTATCTTTTGAGCATTGAGACGTGAAATACATCATGAACTCCAGCTAATTGAGAGGGCAAAGCTATTCGATATGCGACTTTACCAACCCTTTCGAGAATTTCAAAGGGGCCAATGAATCTTGGAGTGAGCTTGCTATTGATACCGAATCTTCGAATACCTTGACCCGGAGAAACCTTAAGGAATACATGATCTCCTACTTGAAATTCCAGGTCGCGCCTTCTATTATCAGCATATGATTTCTGCATGTCTTGTGCCATCTAGAGTCTTTCCCGAATAAGCTGTATCTTCTCGGTAGTATCCTTGATGATGTCGGGGCCAAAAATTGCCTTTCTCCTACTTCATTCCAACATATAGGTGAGTGACAGCTCCTTCCATACAGAGACTCAAACGGAGCCCTTTGTATGCTAGGTTGGTAGCTATTGTTGTATAAGAATTCCACTAAAGGCAAGTGATCGTGCCAACTCCCTCCAAAGTCAATAGCACATGCCCTGAGTATATCCTCCACCACATGATTTATCCTTTCAGTTTGACCGTCAGTTTGTGGGTGGAACGTGGTACTAAAGTTGAGTTGGGTTCCTAACGAATGTTGTAGACCCTTCCAGAACTGTGATGTAAACCGAGGGTCTCGGTCAGATATAATTGTGATGGGGACACCATGTAATTTTACAATTTCCCTCATGTATAATGCTGCTAATACATCCATAGACCATCAACTTTTGATTGGCAAAAAATGTGCAGATTTAGTCAATCGGTCTATAATCACCCATATACCATCGTGTCCACCTCCTGTCTTAGGTAAACCCATGATGAAATCCATCCCTATACTTTTCCATTTTCACTCAGGAATATCCAAGGGATGTAGTTTACCAGCGGGCTTTAAATGCTCCGCCTTTACTTGCTGACAAGTGAGGCAGTAAGATACAAAGTCTGCTACTTCTCTTTTCATGTTGGGCCACTAGAAGTTTTTTTTTAAGTCTTGGTACATCTTGGTAGCATTGGGGTGAATAGCATACTTTGATTTATGAGCTTCCTCCATGATCAATTTCTTAGGGTCGATATGATTCGGCATACAAATTTGATCTTTAAACAATCTTCTCCCATCAATTGAAATGGAGAATTCCAGTCTTTGATCAATATTAGTCTTGATCTCCATCAATGTGGGGTCATTTTCTTGAAATTTAGCTAGATCTTCGATTAATATAGGTTGTGACCTTATATTAGCAATCATACATCCTTCCTTTTCTTTATCAACATCCAGATTCAAACAAGAAAAATCCTTGATAAGATATGTCGTACCTTTCCTGAGGCTTGCTAGAGTTGCCATTGGTCTACTACGAAGAGCGTCAGCTACAGCATTGGCCTTGCATGGATGATATTGGATAGTAAAGTCGAAGTCTTTGAGATACTCTAACCATCTGCATTGTCTCATGTTTAATTCCTTTTGGGTGAAGAGGTATTTCAGACTTTTGTGATATGAAAATATAGTGAATTTCTCCCCATAAAAGTAGTGTCGCCAAATTTTCAAGGCGAATATAACCGCAGGTAGTTCCAGATCATGCACAAGGTAGTTTTCTTCATGACGCTTCAACTGCCTTGATGAATAACAAATCACCTTTCCATTTTGCATAAGAATGCATCCCAGGCCAATGCCAGATGCATCGGTATATACTTCAAAGCCGCCACCTTCAATAGGTCATGCCAGAATAGGGGCTGTGGTAAGGTGATCTTTAAGAGTTAGGAAAGTTTCTTTGCTATCCTTCGACCATATAAAAGGGTTCTCCTCTCTTGTGAGTCTAGTCAAAGGAACAGTGATTTTTTAGAAATCCTTGATGAATCGCCTATAATAAGCAGCCAGACCCATAAAACTTCAAACTTATAACACGGTCGTTGGCCGGCTCCAATTCTTAATCGCTTCCACCTTAGAAGGATCGACAGTGATAGCACAACTGGGGCCACCACCCATCGGAAAGAAATCTCTCTATCACATTCCTTGGGCTCCGCACCAGCACTCCAATGAGAATAGAAACTGCCTTCACAGCGGCAACGTAGCGCACTCAAGCTCTTACGCGAGAAACCAAACGGAAAATAAGGATAAAACCCTATGCCAGCTGTCGACTATACTAGACCTTACTGGTAACGCCCGAGAATTTTCTATGAATTTTTTTGAGATTTAATATATGTATTAAGCATTTAAGTAGACTAATAAATACAGGTCTAGCTAATAGTTAGTTAAAGGTCCATATATTATGTTAGGTTTAAATCCACCTAAATAGACCCACAAGACCCAAATCCAAGCCCTTTAAGCCCAAGCCCAATAATAGAAACATAAATTGGGTAATTTACGGATTTAAAATCGATATATACATCAATTGGGAGATAAATAAGAAATAATAGGATAATATAAAGGTTTCAGATTTAACACCAATTGGCAGTCTATCGCACGACCGCCAATCGATCCTAGCGATCCCTCCATGATCGCTAAAGCCCTTCTGATTCCGTGAATGGAAGAAACGTGAAAAGGCTTGGATTTTGTCAACCAAATCACCTTGGATTGAAGCTATCTGGCATGGGAGACTCTCTAGAATACTCTAGGGATCAGTTCTAGTTCAATATAGGACACTAGGTTCGATCTAATCCCCAAAACCCTAGGTAAACTCTATAAATAGGGTTCAGGTTCGAACTGTGTGAACCCTTACTTTGGCTCGCGAAGTTCGAAGGTAAGGAGACGATATCACAGGTTGGTTCTTTAAAATAATTTATTCTCCTTAGTTTTGTCTAACTCCCCTCAAATTACATGCAAGAAGACCCAGCTGTTGAAGAATTAGGGCGTCCACAAGTTGCTGGTTCGCAACAGGTTGCACAAGAACTAGTACGTCGGTCCAGTGAAGATCAGGAAATTAGGAGCCCTAATCAAGGTATTTAGATGTTGATCCTTTAGAACTTTTTGTTCACCTTTGTATCTTCTATGTACCCTCCAAATTTCACAATTTTAGGTCAAGAGAATCTGAAGATAGAGGGGCATAAAGTTTGCTGATTTGCCACAGGACGTGCAGGAACCTGAGCGATCTTCCGGTTAGAAATTTGAAGTCTAAAGCTTGTCACAGAGGTAGGTTATCTCGTGGATGGCTAGAATAATATGTCAGGAGTAAAAGCCCTCTATTATCTCATGATTTCATGCACTGTACTTAGAGTATTTGACGTTTTTCTATCACTACGCAACTAGGTTATCACAGCATGCATGAATCCTACCGTTTAATGAGAAATTGATAATTTTGGGTTAATTCATATGAACCATGCATCTCCATGCGTTTCTTATGCTCTACCATGTCTTATCCTTCTGTTTAGCATGATTTTCATTTTTCTATTGCTAACAATAAGGGCTATATGACCTATTTTACTTCCGTCTGTCATAGACGAGAAATGGTCTCTATTGGACCGCCAGATGTATTTAGCGGCCCTGCGATAGATCGCTAAGCGCCTGCATGCGATCCTCCCTTGATCGCTAGTCCCTTTCTATTTTCTGCAACCTGTTAACTCTAAACAGATTACAGATTGACCCTATTAACTATATGATAAGCCTATGTAAATAGGTTTTATTCTTAGTTTTGACTTCATATTCGTAATCTTGGTTATATTATTGTTTGTGACCGCGGGGAGTCACTTGTTGTTTCGTCCTCACGGTGGGGGTTTACACTCACCTTTTACAGAAGGCCGAGATAGGTTGACTGGGCACGCGGGGATTCCGGTGATGTGAAACGGAAGTGGGGGGGTCTTCTTCTTTCTTCCCATAGTCGCGCTATATCCTCCTAGCGCCTTCTTGAAGAACACGCTATATCATCCTAGCGCGTTCACAGACATCGGCAGAACAACGAACTTCGACGTTGGAGCTCCCATGGATGACTTCGGGGGAATGAATCATAGGGGGAGAACACTTAGGGAGGTGGGTAATACACGAGGGATCCTAAACAGACACATGAGGGACCCTAAACAGGGATTAAACTAACCTAATACTAGTTAGGATAACTTTTGGGAAGGTGGCTACGGGGTGGTGATGGGGGATAAGGAGGATGTGAAGGAGCGAGCTAGGGCCGTGACGGGGCTTGACTAGGGCCTCTCGCCCGGACCCATCGCAGGACTGGTGCAACCGAGCTCCATCTTGGCCTTGGCAGCATCCTTTGCGGCGATGGAGGAAGGTGAACGGCGGTGGAGGAAGAACGGAGCTCCGAATGGAGCCTCACACTCGACCCCGTCTCAGAGTCGGTACATCCCGGGCTTCGATCGTCCTCCATTGAAGGGGAAAAGAGAGAGGATTAGGAGAAGAAGATTGGGCATCGCACCCGGAGAGGGGAGGAAGAAAGGGGGTTCCAAAGATTAGGGGAGATAGCCATGGCTACACTCAAGAACACTCATAGATTCATTCTTCATTGCTTAATCAAACGAAATGGGATACATATATAGGGAAAGGGGAAGACAAAACGACGCTAACATTGATTACAACCATGGAAAATAGCAAACATTGAAGTCTTTTGGGATTTCCAAGCGTCGCAAAGTTGGACCGTCAGCAACTCCGTTTCTGTCTGAGATCGCGCTAGGAGAACCTAGCGCCTTCTTCAGGTCGCGCTACCCAAAGATAGCGCGTTCATCTTCGGTCCAGTAGCTTCCACGATCAGCTTTGGCCTGGCAGCTCGCTTGATTCCCATCAAACCCCTCCACTTGGGAAGGTTCATCCTCGAACCTCGTAGCTCAAGATCACAGTCTGTGAGAACAGCCTGGTTCCCTAAGCTCTGATACCATTTGATGTGAAATGGAAGTGGGGGGGGGGGGGTCTTCTTCTTTCTTCCCATAGTCGTGCGATATCCTCCTAGCGCCTTCTTTAAGAACGCGCTATATCGTCCTAGCGCGTTCACAGACGTCGGCAGAACAACGAACTTCGACGTTGGAGCTCCCATGGATGACTTCGGGGGAATGAATCATAGGGGGAGAACACTTAGGGAGGTTGGTAATACACGAGGGATCCTAAACAGACACATGAGGGACCCTAAACAGGGATTAAACTAACCTAATACTAGTTAGGATAACTTTTGGGAAGGTGGCTACGGGGTGGGTGATGGGGGATAAGGAAGATGTGAAGGAGTGAGCTAGGGCCGTGATGGGGCTTGACTTGGGCCTCTCGCCCGGACCCATCGCAGGATCGGTGCAACCGAGCTCCATCTTGGCCTTGGCAGCGTCCTTTGCGGCGGTGGAGGAAGGTGAACGGCGGTGGAGGAAGAACGGAGCTCCGAATGGAGCCTCACACTCGACCCCGTCTCATAGTCGGTACATCCGGGGCTTCGATCATCCTCCATTGAAGGGGAAAAGAGAGAGGATTAGGAGAAGAAGATTGGGCATCGCACCCGAAGAGGGGAGGAAGAAAGGGGGTTCCAAAGATTAGGGGAGATAACCATGGCTACACTCAAGAACACTCATAGATTCATTCTTCATTACTTAATCAAACGAAATGGGATACATATATAGGGAAAGGGGAAGACAAAATGACGCTAACATTGATTACAACCATGGAAAATAGCAAACATTGAAGTGTTTTGGGAGTTCCAAGTGTCGCAAAGTTGGACCGTCAGCAACTCCGTTTCTATCTGAGATCGTGCTAGGGGAACCTAGCGCCTTCTTCAGGTCGCGCTACCCAAAGGTAGCGCATTCATCTTCGGCCCAGCAGCTTCCACGATCAGCTTTGGCCTGGTAGCTCGCTTGATTCCCATCATCCGAGGGTATTGAGAAGAAGGCAGAGAGAACTATATGAACGCGCTGGCAAGGATGGCATAGGGTTAATCATTCTGGAAGATTGGGACATGGATGGCTGGGTGGAATGCAGGCATGCCAGTCGATTTCTCGACAATCACCTATGGAACCGAGGATTGACCGGGGAAGCGTCGTCAGGACACGGCACGTGGCTCGAGGGATCGGGCAACACGTGGATAGAAGGGGTTCCACGGGTGCAAGTGCGCAAGCGATTATGGGGATTTGTGTACTGGACATCTTTCCCCACCGGTCGCAAGCAACCGATGTTTATTTACATCGGATTGAATCCGAATACCTTCGTTCTAAGCTGAAGAAAAGTCTGTATATATGTCTGAAGCCATGGGTAGAGGGCCGGAGCATTCAGCAGCTGTAGGTGAACTTTTGACTGAGGGATATTTACTGGGGCTGGGGTGTTAGGCGCGGATGCCAAGTGGTGTAGATAGAAAACTGAGGGCCTGAACGTGGGTGCGAGAGCACTCGTCCAATTGGCGGTGTTATAATGAGGTGTATACATCTTTACAAGAAAGTTGTAATGGCCAAGGTACAACTGGCGCATGCCACGGGACAACTCCGACGTGCTAGCCAGTCCCCGGGTGGATGCGTGATGAATGAACACATATGCATTTTACAGAGGGCTCCTCCCGTGGCGTGGGCCACGGCCGTGATGTCGAACGGGGGCCTATGACTGGATGACTGGAGGGATAGATCGATCTGGTGTCCGGGCGAGGGTTGATCACGACTCGAATTGAGCGGTCGAACATGGCCTCTTGACTGCGAGAGAGCATGACGTCATGGTACGCGTGTGGTTGCAACCGACGGGCACACGAGGAGGAAATCCTGGCATGAGGGGACGTTCGCCCATGTCGTAGCGTCTCACATACAGTGGGTGTTGACTTGTGTGTGACGGATATATACAGCATGAGGGGAGTGCGAACGACATACCCCCGGCGTATTAGGCCGACGAACAAGTCACCCACGCACAATTCTCTTTAGCTCGCTGCTTGGAGCCGCTGGAAGCCTTGGAGGGAAGCCGGTGACGCTAACGCTTGACGTTTGATGTTCTGGATGCTTGATGCTGGATTTTCCCACCCCTTGAGCTCCTAAGGGGTTTTTATAGGGGAAGTTGAAGGGTCACATGGGGTTTACGTGGACCAGCTAAGGGGGGTGAGCTAGTCCGCGTAAACCCAAGTGAATAGTGGTGCTTGGGGTTACACGGGTTGAGAGAGGGGGAAGGGGTTTACGTGGACCAGCCCAGGGGGCTGAGCTGGTCCGTGTAAACCCCCCCCCCCCCCTCAGGGGGTTTAGGCGTACAAGCCTGGGGGCCCAGGCTGGTCCGCCTAAACCCCACCCCATGAGGAGTTTAGGCGGGTCGGTTCTAATTTTTTCTTTTTTGAGAAAAACTTAAATTTTTTTAATTGAATGGGGGTTTACGTGGACAAGCCAGGGGGGTGAGCTGGTCCATGTAACCCCCCCCATGGGGGGTTTAGGCGGACTGGTTCCAAGGGAGAAAGGGGGCGGTCCCACCATATAAAAATTAATTTTTAGGCCCATTTTCTTTCTAATTTGACTAAGAAAGAAAAGGACAATTAGCTGGGGAGGATACAAGGAAGCTTGCGAGACTTGTACGCGTTGACTGGAGGGTGAACCCGTCGTGTCGTCACTCCGTGCTTCCGCGTGTTGACTCCTCGAACTGGTACGGCACACGAACCACGTCGTAGGACCGTAGATCAGATGAACTGGGCTGAGTGGGGTCGTGGGACCATCGGGCTGGAGGGAGGGCGCGGCCCCCAGGGAGTTCACCCTCCTTGGGGAGCGTGCGGCCATGCCTCAGGGCGTGTTGTGCCCCTGTGGTTTTGATGATTGGTTGTTGATGTGAGTTAATCAAATGTTCAGTCATCTTGCTGCTCAGTTTAGATGAACATATTTGATGTTCAGTCATGCTACATGTTAAATTGATGCATAAAGCATTCATTGCTGTGGTTTTGATGATTGATTTGGTTTTGATGATTGGTGTTTGTTGTTAATCACTGTGAGTCATTTTTGTTGTGTAAGTCATTGCATTTGAAGTTCAGACTGTTATCTGCTGCATAAAGCATTCATATGTATTTACAGAGTCTATACAGTGATTGGCAGTAAGTCTGTACATTGAGCGTCTCTTAGAAGTCCATACAGTGCATTGCATTGGCTAAGTGTATACACTGTCAGTCTCATTTAGCGTCTAAGACAAAGTCTGTACAGCGCATCATTCACGTTGGAAGTCTATACATTGGCGTTGGTCATCGAAGTCTGCACATCATGTTCAGTGAAGTGTGTACATTGCATAGCATGTTGCGTAACGCGTGAAGTCTGTACATCCACAGTTAAACTTGAAGTCTGCACACTAGTCTTCACTGTCAAGTCTGCACATTGGTCTTTGATTTCAAAGTCCATACATTGGACTGTTCTTCAAAGTCTGTACATCGGACTGCACATCATCTTCGTGTTGTTTCTGTATTTGAGTCTTCGTGTTGTTTCCCCTCACTAACACGAAAAGATTTCGTGTCGTCTCCTTTGTTTTTTGTTGTTCATCTCGTGTCGATTTCATTTGTTTTGAAACCACACGTCGTGTCGGTTTCTGTGTTGATCTTCGTGATGTGTCTGTGTCTTTCGTATTATTTCAGTAGTTATGTCTTCGTGTTGAGTTTATGAACTTCGTGTCAGTTTCTATTTTTCATCCTTGAGTTGCTGTCAGCTCGTGTCGTTTTCACCTCGTGCTGTTCTCACTTAACTTCGTGTCGTGTTTCTGAAACAGCTCGAATAGTTCTGATGAACTTCGAGTCGTTTCCCTGTAGACCTCGTGTCGTTCCTGTTTAGTAACCACACTTCGTGTCAGTTACTGTTGTTTCTGTGTCCTCGTGTCATTTTTATTCCACTGCGTGCAGAACATTGCAGCACCTCGTGTTGCTTTCTGTGCCACTTCGTGTTGGTTTCTATTTGTGTCTTCGTGTCTCCATGTTGTTTTTGTCTTCGTGTCTTCGTGTTGTTTTCTTTCTACCTCGTGTCATTTTCTACTCACCTCGTGACGTTCTTATCTGACCTCGTGTCATCTTCCTTGTTGTATTAGCCTTGGTACCTCGTATCGTTCTATTTTCTATCTCGTGCTGTTTTCTGTACCACCCCGTGTTACCCTTAGGTCTTTGTTTTTATTTGTATTCATGTCTTCGTGTTTCTCTTGTGTTTATGTCCTCGTGTTGTTACCTTCTAACTTCGTACTGTTCTCATATGAACCTCGTGTTGTTCTCTTGTAATGTTTACTTTTGTCACCGCTGTATTTCGTGTCGTTCTCTTCGTTGTGTCTGTTCTGTCACAGTGTATCTCGTGTTGTTCTTTCCTTGTTTCGTGTTGTAGTCACCGTATCTATCTCGTGTCATTCCCAGTACAGTTCATACCTCATGCAGCTTTAGTTCCTGTAGCCCTCAGTTTTAATGGGTTGTAATCTTATTACAGGTCCGAGGAAGAACATTCCACACTCCTGAGCTGCACGTGATCCGAGACAAGAGGAACCAATCTGATAAAGACACGTGGCAGGAAGATTCTGGAAATGTGGGAGGCACACGCGTTTTGTGCCCTATCCACCTGCTGTTGCTGCTATAAATAGAACCCTTCGTCCTCAGATGAAGGTGATTGAGTTGGCAAGAAGAAAAGCTCATACAGAGAGCCCCGATCCAGAAAAAGGAAGAGAAGAAAGAAAAGAAGAGAGCAGAGAAGAGAGTGAGAGTGAGAGCAGAAGAAGAAAAAGAGAGAGATATATTGCTCGTGTGAAAAGAGAAGAAAGAGTGAAGAAGAAGAAGAGCAGAAGGAGAAGAAGAGAAAGAGAGAGATAGAAGTGTGAGCCGAAGAGAATAGGGGAGCAGAGATCGAGAGAGTGAAAGAGATAAAGAAGGAGAGAAGTGAAGAGGAAGAAAAACTTACCTGAAGATCTGTCTACTGGACCGTGGATCAAATCCAGGCCAGCCAGCTCCTGCGAGAGCCACATTTGGTTTTATCTTTTCAGCTTTCTGTTGCTGGTTTCATTTTTCTTTTGATCTATTTACTTGCTATTTTTCCGATACTCTGTAGAGAGGTCGGGTTTCCTCCTGTTTATTCAGGAGAAGGGAGATTGATATCTCCGATTGCAAATAGCTGGGTGCTACTTGTGGGTTCCCTCCGGTTTGGAGGAAAGGAGATCTGATCTCCGGTTCTGGGCTTGTGCATTGCAAGTCCAGGGGTCCCTCCTCGTCTGGAGGAAGAGAGGTCTTCGACCTCTGGTTTGCTGGTGACTGGAAGTCACCGGTTGGTTCCCTCCAATTTTGGAGGAAGGGAGGATTGGTCCTCCGGTTCTAGTCTTGTGGGTTGCAAGACTAGGTGTACCCTCCGGTCTGGAGGAAGAGACACTTGCGTCTCTGGTTTGCTAGTGACTGGTGTCACTAGTGGTTCCCTCCGGTTGGGAGGAAGAGGGGAGGTTGTTCCCCTGGTCAAGCTGTGTGGCAGCACCTGTTGCAGACTGAGTCTGCGGTTTCTAGCGTGAGCTAGTGGAAGCCACACTCGGGTTGAGTGTGGGGTGGATGTAGGTCTGCTGGACCGAACCACCTAAAAATCTATTGTGCAGTGGTGTGATTGTCTTTTTGTGCTTCCGCTAGGTGATTGTATAGGGGCGCTCCTTGTGTTTGCCTTCTGGTTGAGCAGAAGAGTTAATTAGTTTTCAGATTGACTAAATCTGTCTGGTTAGCCCCCTAGTGACCTCACTCTGTGTTTGGTTGTTTCACTACTGCCATTCTGCCTTCAAGTATATTTGGTTTACGAACGAGCATTTTTAGTAAGCGAAATTCTAACTGGGTGAAAAGGTTTTTAAGAGGAAATATTCATTCACCCCCCCTCTGAATACTTGCACCGATCCTAACAGTTGGTATCAGAGCAGGTTTCTGCTTACAAGGTCCAGCGACCTGCAGATTCGATCTTGCAGTTTTCGGTGCTAATTTGTTTTTTAGTGCATCAATATTCTTGTTGCGTTAATCTGTGTGTTCTCATGGCCCATCCACCGATCTTCAGTGGTACGCATTTTGATGCATGGTTCGCTGGTTTGAAGAATTATGTTAAATCTGTGAATCCAGACCCGTGGAAAGTAATTTCACATGGTCCTCATGAACTACCAAGGAAAAAGTCCAAATGGACTGACAGTCATAAATCCATGCATGAAGAAAATCAGATAGCAATAAATCTAATGAAGGCAGCTACTGATAGAACTTTTCATTCATGTTTCTTTCACTGCAGTTCTGCTAAAGATATTCTGGATACACTGAAGCGAACTCAGGAGATAGAAGTGGATAGCTGCATGATGGCCAACAGAAGAAATCAAAGTGCCAGCGATCAAGGCAGCAATCAAACTGAAGAAGATGATGATGATGAGGTAAATCTCTTCGAGAATTTCTCTCTAGAAGATTGGGAGAATGCATATGCTGAATTATTTGAATCTCATGAACTGTTAAGAAAATAGTATAAAAAGTTGAAGAAGAGTACTCGGGTAGATAGTTCTAGCTCTCCATGTAAAAATTGTTCAAGTACGAAGCAATCTCATGATGCATGTCTGTCTGATAATCATATATATAAAAACCAGAATGCAGAACTGAAGAAGGAACTTGAATGTGTTTACTCTGAACTGAACAATCTAAAATCTGAAGATGACTCTCTCAGAAAGTTCTCTAAAGAAAATGAAGAACAATTAGAGAAACTTAAACGAGAGAATGATTTGCTGATTGAAAATTTTAATGCCATAAAATCTGTAAACATAGATTTACAGAGAGATTTTGAAAAACAACAAAAGGAATTGAGGGAGTTTGAAGCTAGGAGAGAAAGCATGGTTAACTCAGAAGATCAGCTTCTAATAAATGAGTTAATTCAAAATGATAAGCTTAAAGAAGAAGTTGAAAAATTAAAACTGTTAAACAGTGCCATGTCTGAAAGACTTCTCACATTGGAAAAAGGAAAAGCTATCTGTACAAACGAGACTGAAGAGGTAGATGAGCTGAGAAAGGAAATTGAAGAATACAAAACAGCTAACAAGGTTTTGAATGAAGCTGTCAATTGTAGTGAACAAGAGATCGCTAGTTATGAAATACACATTGCATCTCTTGAAAATGAAATTCAGGATTTGAAAGTTTCCTTGTCTAAATTTGTTGATGGTAGAAAAACCTAGACAAGCTACTAGGTGTAAAAGTCAATGTCAAAAAGGAAGGTTTGGGCTACAATAATCTAAATAAGAAGGATTTGCAGAACAAAGTAATGACATCCTTTGTAAATACTTCAAATGTAGTCACTACATCAAAAGACAAACAACCCATTGTTCAGAAAATACTGGGAACAAAGATTAACTTTAATAAGGAAGGACTGGGTTACAGTCCAGTCATGAGGAAGGTTGATGGAGCCAACCTGAAAACTGTCTTTGTCAAATCTTCTGAACAGGAAAAGCCTTCTATCTCATCTCCATCTCAGTACAAGGCTAAGAAAACAGAAAAACAAAATAAAAATCATAAAACATCAAAAATTCAAAGGAACAATCTGCATGCTAAAAACTCATCAGATAAATGCCATGTTTTAAAGAAATCAAATGGCTCATGTCATTATTGTGGTAAGCATGGACATCTTATGAGTAACTGTTTTGTGATGGAAAAAGATGACAACAAGCATGCTAGAAAATCTGTGTCTGGTCAGAAAAAGAATGTCACATGTTCTAATTATGATAAAGTAGGACACACTATTGCTCATTGTTGGTTTGCAAGTAGTAAGGAAAAATCATGTTCATATCATACAAAACACCTTGCAAATCAGCATGTCTTTAACAAGAACCAGCACATTATATGTTTTAATTGCAACAAAATTGGTCACAAGGCCTCTGAATGCTGGTCAGGTTCTTTTAAAAGAAATTCTACTTCATGCTTTGAATGTGGAAAGCATGGCCACAGGGCCATTGATTGTTGGCATGCTCAGGATAGAAAATTCAATTCTAAAATTATTAAATTCCCTGCCATTAATAGAAAGTCTTCTGCATGCTATCACTGTGGGAAGTATGGCCACACAGTCAAGGACTGTTGGCATGCCCAAGGGGGATATGGCAATAATGAACTCAATTTTAAAAAGAATGTCTTTTATTGCTCTCACTGTAGAAAGTATGGCCATACAGTCAAGGACTGTTGGCATATTCAGGGTAGAAGTGTGAATCTCAAACATGCTAAATTCTCTGTAAGACAATTTGCAAAACCTTCATGTTATAACTGTGGAAAGCCAGGCCACAGAGCTGGAAATTGTTGGCATGTTCAAAATAACCCTGCTAAACTCCATGTTGCGAAATTTACATGTCATCATTGTGGGAAGCCAGGTCACAGGGCTGAAACCTGTTGGCTGGCAGGATATCAAAACCAAACCGATTTTGGTAAACAGAATTTTTATTCTGTTAACAGAAAATCTCATGTGTATGCACATAGAAGTCATGCTAACAAGAATATGCATAAATTAGATCTGAAAACTGCTGCTCCTTGCTATCAAGTTAAAAATCTGTTGAGAAAACCTGCTAGAAGTAATAATGTTTTGTCAGGACCCAAGACTTCTTGGGTACCTGTTTGTGCAAAATAACATTGCTATGCAGGTGTGCCTTGGGACTGAAATAAAAAAAGGGGGGGTAATGATCCAAGGCACTCAAGAAGAAAACCCCATACTGAACTTTTCAGGTAAACTTCCTGCTCTTCTTGTTTTTAGTTTAATGCATAGCAAGTTAAATCTGTTTTTGCATTTGCATTCATCATTCGCCATGTGCATTATTTTCTGATCATGCACTCTGAAATTTTAAAAAAATCTGAACTGAATATGAATGCTGTTTGAAAACTGTCTGTTGCATAATTCATTGAAAACCTGAATGCGCATGAATCATTTGGTCTCATATGTTCAGTTTTCAGTGCAAACATTGCATATTTTCAGGGGGAGTAAGTTGCATATCCTAGCATAGCATTCAATGTTGAGTGCTTGCATCTCCCTGCATACATATAGTGCATTCCATCTCCCTATACTGGAAATGCCAAAAAGAGAGTTTGAATGCATATTGTGAGGGGGAGTCATTGCTATTGCATAAAGGTTGTCAAATGCATACATGGGTCAGAACTCATTGCATATCCTCTCTTACTGATTTTGTTGACAAGCCTTGATCATAATTTGAAAACACTAAGCTTCAAAATCTCTCCTATCAATTGGTAACAATTGGTATCGCTTGGCTTCAGAATTCTATCAGTCTTTCATGAAGATTTCAATGGGCTATCTCGATCATAAATCTGAAAATTTTGAACTAGAAATCTTCTATTATACATTTTTATGAATGACTAAAATAACTCATGTGGTTTAAGTTTAATGTATTCAATGAGTTTGACTTTAAAATCTCTTAAAAAATATCTGAAGCATGTTTAATAAACCTTAACCATCTGTTTCATGCTGTATCTTGAAAACTTCTGAAATCTGCATTATTGAATTCATGGCTTCAATTGGTTAAGTACATGAAATTATTATTGACTTGAAGCAAAGGAATTTGTCTGTTTTGTCTAAAGGGTAATTGTTGTCAGAGCAATGACTTTGATCACTGAAAACCATGTCCAAAGGACTATGTCATGAGGTGTCTTAGTCAACTCTGCAGAATAAAGTTTATTGAAAATTCAGGCAGAGCAATGGCATGCACACTGAGAAATACAACTCACTCATCAAGAAATGATTTGGAGTGCATCATGATGTGGAAATGCTATCTCTGTTCATATATAGCATGACAGTTAGTCACACTAAGTGCTTAGGGATATTGGCCTCTAATCAAGGTGTATCCTCTAGCTACAAGGTGTGAACTGAACTAGAGTGCTCGTAAAATTGTAGCAAGAAAATTATTCAAAAGATTGAAATATCTGAATATTGATGCTAAAATCAAATTGCTACAACCCTAGACAAAATAATATGACTTCATAATTGCTTGATTTCAATACTAGTGCATGTAATTCTGAAAGAAGTCAATAGATTTGATTGTGTAAGACAAAGGGAGGATAATCAAGATAAATATGAGGGCTTGGTTCATGTTTATTAAAACATGGCTTTAGATATCAATACAGAATTTTATTGATAAACTCTGCATACATCATGTTTAAACCATGCTGTTCAAATAAATGTCATTCATAAGCCCTTATGATAGAACACTTTGAAAACTTATGCTTTAGATTTATGAGATTGATATCTCTTTGAAAATCTGACTAAATTTCTTGTGTTTGGAGCATCCTTGAAAAATCTGTCTGGCTGAATTTCTTCTGCTCATGTTATTGGTTCACTGAACTGAACTTCTCCTTGTTTGCCCCTGTGGTCTCCTTCTCATTCATCTCATAAGATTCCACTTATTGAGGGGAGATTCCATGTCTTGCATCAATTTCATATCAATTGGCATCTATTCAGGGGGAGCATTCCTTGTCACACTGAATCATGTTCATATCATTTGTGACCTTGCACTCATATACTCAGGGGAAAGTATTGCATTTCTTGCTGCATCTGCATCTACCATGGTTTATCTAGATTATACCAAAGGGGGAGATTGTTTGCCAAAAAGGCTGTATCATGTTCTTGCAAGGGGGAGGAATTGACTGAACTTTTACACCTGCTTTAATTTCTCAAATTATTTTCTTTTTGATGAAGTCAAAGGGGGAGAATAATTTGAGTCTTCAGCAGATTGCCTCACATCATCAGAATGACTCAATATATTGAAAGTGTTGCCATCATCAAAAAGTGGGAGATTGTTGTGCCCCTGTGGTTTTGATGATGGTTTTGATGATTGGTTGTTGATGTGAGTTAATCAAATGTTCAGTCATCTTGCTGCTCAGTTTAGATGAACATATTTGATGTTCAGTCATGCTACATGTTAAACTGATGCATAAAGCATTCATTGCTGTGGTTTTGATGATTGATTTGGTTTTGATGATTAGTGTTTGTTGTTAATCACTGTGAGTCATTTTTGTTGTGTAAGTCATCGCATTTGAAGTTCAGACTGTTATCTGCTGCATAAAGCATTCATATGCATTTACAGAGTCTATACACTGATTGGCAGTAAGTCTGTACATTGAGCGTCTCTTAGAAGTCCATACAGTGCATTGCATTGGCTAAGTGTATACACTGTCAGTCTCATTTAGCGTCTGAAGACAAAGTCTGTACAGCGCATCACTCACGTTGGAAGTCTATACATTGGCGTTGGTCATCCAAGTCTGTACATCACTTGGCGCTCACAAAGTCTGCACATCCTGTTCAGTGAAGTGTGTACATTGCATAGCATGTTGCGTCAACGCGTGAAGTCTGTACATCCACAGTTAAACTTGAAGTCTGCACACTAGTCTTCACTGTCAAGTCTGCACATTGGTCTTCGATTTCAAAGTCCATACATTGGACTGTTCTTCAAAGTCTGTACATCAGACTGCACATCATCTTCGTGTTGAGTTCTATGCCTAATAGGAAATCTGCTATGAGGTAGTACATTGTATGTCCGTACTGTTTCTGTCATACTTCGTGTTGTTTATGTTTACTGTCCTTCAGGTCATGTGTCCGTGTTGTTTCCACTATATTTCGTGTCGTTTCCTTTGTTTTTTAGTTGTTCATCTCGTGTCGATTTCGTTTGTTTTTGAAACCACACCTCGTGTCGGTTTCTGTGTTGATCTTCGTGATGTGTCCGTGTCTTTCGTATTATTTCAGTAGTTATGTCTTCGTGTTGAGTTTATGAACTTCGTGTCGGTTTCTATTTTTCATCCTTGAGTTGCTGTCAGCTCGTGTCGTTTTCACCTCGTGCTGTTCTCACTTAACTTCGTGTCGTGTTTCTGAAACAGCTCGAATAGTTCTGATGAACTTCGAGTCGTTTCCCTGTAGACCTCGTGTCATTCCTGTTTAGTAACCACACTTCGTGTCGGTTACTGTTGTTTCTGTGTCCTCGTGTCATTTTTATTCCACTGCGTGCAGAACATTGCAGCACCTCGTGTTGCTTTCTGTGCCACTTCATGTTGGTTTCTGTTTGTGTCTTCGTGTCTCCGTGTTGTTTGTGTCTTCGTGTCTCCGTGTTGTTTTTGTCTTCGTGTCTTCGTGTTGTTTTCTTTCTACCTCGTGTCGTTTTCTACTCACCTCGTGCCGTTCTTATCTGACCTCGTGTCATCTTCCTTGTTGTATTAGCCTTGGTACCTCGTATCGTTCTATTTTCTATCTCGTGCTGTTTTCTGTACCACCCCGTGTTACCCTTAGGTCTTTGTTTTTATTTGTATTCATGTCTTCGTGTTTCTCTTGTGTTTATGTCCTCGTGTTGTTTCCTTCTAACTTCGTACTGTTCTCATATGAACCTCGTGTTGTTCTCTTGTAATGTTTACTTTTGTCACCGCTGTATTTCGTGTCGTTCTCTTCGTTGTGTCTGTTCTGTCACAGTGTATCTCGTGTTGTTCTTTCCTTGTTTCGTGTTGTAGTCACCGTATCTATCTCGTGTCATTCCCAGTACAGTCCATACCTCATGCAGCTTTAGTTCCTGTAGCCCTCAGTTTTAATGGGTTGTAATCTCATTACAGGTCCGAGGAAGAACATTCCACACTCCTGGGCTGCACGTGATCCGAGACAAGAGGAACCAATCTGATAAGGACACGTGGCAGGAAGATTCTGGAAATGTGGGAGGCACACGCGTTTTGTGCCCTATCCACCTGCTGTTGCTGCTATAAATAGAACCCTTCGTCCTCAGATGAAGGTGATCGAGTTGGCAAGAAGAAAAGCTCATACAGAGAGCCCCGATCCAGAAAAAGGAAGAGAAGAAAGAAAAGAAGAGAGTAGAGAAGAGAGTGAGAGCAGAAGAAGAAAAGAGAGAGAGATATTGCTCGTGTGAAAAGAGAAGAAAGAGTGAAGAAGAAGAAGAGCAGAAGGAGAAGAAGAGAAAGAGAGAGATAGAAGTGTGAGCCGAAGAGAATAGGGGAGCAGAGATCGAGAGAGTGAAAGAGAAGAAGAAGGAGAGAAGTGAAGAGAAGAAAAACTTACCTGAAGATCTGTCTACTGGACCGTGGATCAAATCCAGGCCAGCCAGCTCCTGCGAGAGCCACATTTGGTTTTATCTTTTCAGCTTTCTGTTGCTGGTTTCATTTTTCTTTTGATCTATTTACTTGCTGTTTTTCCGATACTCTGTAGAGAGGTCGGGTTTCCTCCTGTTTGTTCAGGAGAAGGGAGATTGATATCTCCGGTTGCAAATAGCTGGGTGCTACTTGTGGGTTCCCTCCGGTTTGGAGGAAGGGAGATCTGATCTCCGGTTCTGGGCTTGTGGATTGCAAGTCCAGGGGTCCCTCCTGGTCTGGAGGAAGAGAGGTCTTCGACCTCTGGTTTGCTGGTGACTGGAAGTCACTGGTTGGTTCCCTCCGTTTTGGAGGAAGGGAGGATTGGTCCTCCGGTTCTAGTCTTGTGGGTTGCAAGACTAGGTGTTCCCTCCGGTCTGGAGGAAGAGAGACTTGCGTCTCTGGTTTGCTAGTGACTCGTGTCACTAGTGGTTCCCTCCGGTTGGGAGGAAGAGGGGAGGTTGTTCCCCTGGTCAAGCTGTGTGGCAGCACCTGTTGCAGACTGAGTCTGCGGTTTCTAGCGTGAGCTAGTGGAAGCCACACTCGGGTTGAGTGTGGGGTGGATGTAGGTCTGCTGGACCGAACCACCTAAAAATCTATTGTGCAGTGGTGTGATTGTCTTTTTGTGCTTCTGCTAGGTGATTGTATAGGGGCGCTCGTTGTGTTTGCCTTCTGGTTGAGCAGAAGAGTTAATTAGTTTTCAGATTGACTAAATCTATCTGGTTAGACCCCTTGTGACCTCACTTTATGTTTGGTTGTTTCACTACTGCCTTTCTGCCTTCAAGTATATTTGGTTTGCGAACGAGCATTTTTAGTAAGCGAAATTTTAACTGGGCGAAAAGGTTTTTAAGAGGAAATATTCATTCACCCCCCCTCTGAATACTTGCACCGATCCTAACAAACCCCACTTCTGCAACTTATTTTCTCTTGAAGTTGAATTTCAGTAGTCTCTCTTCATTGTTTTCACTATTTTAGATAATGCTTCTGAATAAACTGTGAATTCACATTGCACACTCATGTTTGAAAAGAAAATTTGCTGCATATGTTGTTGACATTGTTATGCTTCACTCTAAAATTTGTTGCATACTTCGTACTGAACTGCATTGATTTGATGCATGTTCATGCATGACCCTATGGTATATCAAATGGCGATATGTGGAAGGTCAGGTCAGGCCTGTCTGGAAACTATCCTCATGCGTGATGGTGGTCTTTGGACCATTGTTCTCAGCCAGGTACCATGGGTCAAACTCTTATATAGAATAGCTTAGATTCTCATAAGCATATCTTAGTTAAATCCTGCATTCCTCCCATGCCTTGGTATTGTGCTCTGAGTGAGGGGGAGTTTAGTTTTCTACAAGAAATGCTGAGGAAATCCATTCCTTGTGTAAGGAGGAGGTTGTAATATTATCTGAGATGCTGAGGAAAATGATGCTATTTCTGAGGGGGAGTCTGATATGTTAAGCTATGAAGTTAGGTACTATACATCCAAGAAAATATGTGGTATTATGCTGGTATCAGTCCTGAACATGATTGAGTCAGATAGTTTGACAGGTCGATGCACCGGTCTAGTGCGTCGATGTAGCAGTGCAGGATTATTCAAAATCAGTTGCTGTATGGTCATGTGAGGTCGAGGCATCCAATAATTCAGGTCGAAGCGGCATTAGTGTAGGCTGTATATCTGGTCTGATGCTATCCCTGTGCCTCGACGCAGTCATCCCCTGCATTGTGTCTATCTCATATTTCTGGTCTCTCACTACACTCTTGACATAGTTCAATTCTTTCAAATTTTGCTCTCTGTGTCACTCACTCTCAAAATTGCCCTTCTTACACATCCTTGTTCACAATATGGAGAAGATTTCAATTCCTTGAATCTGTCATATTTACTGTCAAAAGTGAAATCACTAAGTTGCTCTTCCTTCAAGAGGACCTTTGGTCATGACTGACCAGCCTCCTACATTGTAGTGGTCTATTGCTTATTCATTAAATCTAAAGCTCAACTGTCTAGAACTGATCCTTTCTTGCATATGTAATCGGATAAAAATATTCTGAAAAAGAATATGCCTTAACTATTTCTAGAGATTTGAAAATAGTGAGTAAAGTGAACATCTTTGGATAAAGGATCTTCTACATATATTGCCTATGAACTCTCTTAAGAAAAATCTAAAAAGTTCAGGGAATACACCATTATAATAATAATAATGAAAAATGTGGCAGAGCAATGGCATGGCCTTCAGAGAAACTTGATCCTGCATCAATGAAATGCCTCAAATCAAGTCATGAAGAAGCTTGCTATCTCTGTTCAAAAGAAGCATGAAGATCAGTTACACTGAGTAACCAGGGTCTCTGGCGTCTAACCAACGTGATTCCTTGAGTCAAAAGGTGTTGACTATACTAGATTGCTCTATATTGAATTAAAAAAAATTGGCTAACTCTGGATTCTATCCGATATCTTAATGTGTTTATTTTCAATATATGAAGAAATTCTCCCAAAGTTGTGAGCTGAAAGCTATGAGCATTTTTGAAAGAAATAGGAAGGGTATGTATCTTAAGATGCATATTTTTTTTGCATTTGCATTAAGGTTGAGTCCAGGGTGGTTGGTTTTGGTGATTTAATTGTTTAAGCCTTAAACCATCACATGCGGAAAGAGTTTTTAAATTCATTTCTTAAGAAAGGGCAACTCGGTAATTTTCCCTAGAGACTTGTAAATATATTCGATTCACTGCATTGAGACTTATCTCTCACGCTTCATCTTCTTCATCTTCCCTTTATCTCTGTAACTCCTTGAAAGCCCCAAGACTGAGCATCCTTGTTGTCCCTCGACGCACCATATGTCTTATCTCCAACTCCTTATCGTAGGAAACCTGTCTAAAACACCCCACTCTTACCTTCTCTTCTTAACCCTGTCTCCACACATATATCTTTCAATCTCTCTTCTGCAACCATGTATGGGCACGCCTCTAAGAGCAAGGGAAATCAACCAGTCATAGAGAGACATCCTGAAGATGATACATCCGGTCGCAAGGAGCCATGATCCAAGCGCTCGCATGACCAAGATGTGTCTGCCAGTGGTTCTATCCTACCGAAATCTAGAGGGTCAGCAAAACGGAAGGAGCGTGCAATAGAATCGTCAGGAGACAAGGGAAGAGCTCCTCAAAAAGCAAGAAAAGAAAGCCCGGTCAGTCAAGAGGCAGAGAATATTGAAGCAACTTCAGGTAAATATGTCAAAATCCTGCTTTCGAGGTACATTGATACACATGACCACCAACTAGTTGAAGGTTTTCCTGAACTAATGGATTTGATAGAATTTCAAGGCTGGAGAAAATTTTTCAGCAAACATAGGATCTATTATCTTAGGATGGTGACACAATTATATGAGAATCTAAAATATGATGCCAGCATTTACAAGTTATGGACGAGTGTCAAGGGAACTGAAATTGTGATCAATAATCATCTTCGACACAAGTCACTAAGAATCCCTGAGGGTGGAGTTGAAGAATCAAAATTTGACTATGATGAGCATGAAGCTTACTCCATAATGACTGGTTTAGCTAGTAACCCTGAAGACATCAAGCAAACTTATCTGACTAGCTTCAACACAAATAGATTTCCACCCCTTCAGAGACTTCTTTACCACATATTTACCACCATTATAACTCCACAGGGTGGTGGATGGGGTAGATGGACAGAAACCCAGAGGTTTCTTTTCTATTGCATGTTCAAGAACATCAAAGTCTATTTACCTGACCTGATGATTCAGAATATGGGTTTTTACAAAAACACTGGAAGGCATCTTCGCTATGCAGCCTAGCTGATAGCTGTCTTCAAAAGGATGAAGATTCCTTTAGAAAATGAGAAGTTCAGAGAAATTTCCATGTCAAATGTCTACACCAAGGACTTCGTTGAGAAGTTTATGAAATTCAAAAAGGTAGGAGGGAAAATACAAAGGCAGTTATCTGGAAACCTTCCAACTCAAGTAGATGAGCAGCAGCAAGAGATAGAACAACAACAACTAGAACTGCATCAAGATGAACCAGTGGAGCAGGCTCAATAGTTGGAAGTACATGCAGTAATCCAACAAGATCTAGCAGTACAGGAAAGAGTTATGATTGAATAAGAGGTACCACCTCCTGCAGTTCCAGAAATTCAAGAAATGGCCGAGGTTCAAATCGATCATCAAGAACCTCAGGCATCTCCAGAACACCAACCGCAGAACATCCATCCTGCGAGACAAGCTGTAGCAGCAGATCCTCAAACCTCTCGAGCCTCTACATCATCTGTTCAAGAGACAGGCACTCTCTTTCGTTTCATATCTGCACAATTTAGTATGCTACACTCTGCCTTGAAAGAACAGCCAAACCACTTTGAGCATCAGATGATTCATTTCAGAGGAGAAGTAAACTTTGGGATGAAAGAACTGTTAAAGAATTTTGAACAGAAATTAACACATCTACGGATGGAAGTGAATAGTCGTATTGCTAGAATTCAAAGAGAAGACAAGCAGTCCGATAAAAACTTCAATAGATTGGTCAGAGACATTCAAGGAGTCCTTAGTGTTGCTGGTAATCAAATTGGCAGGTTGACTGACAGATTCAACCGCCACGATGATAAGTTGACTACGGCTATAGAGTACTTCCATGAAAGAAGAGGACATCGCATTCATCTTCTCAGAAATTATGACCATATGACAGATAAATTACAGATGACATCAAATACATGGTTGAAGTGATTTTCAAGGATCACTACCCTTAGCCAGCCATTGAAGACCAAGGAGACAGACGGTCTCCTGGCTTTCCTCCAGAATCATCTTCTCAAGATCCTATCAAAGCCACTCAGCATGATGCATAGTTAACCCATCTTACTGATATGATCTGCCATCAAACAACTGTGCTCAATGTTAAAATGGATATGTTTCATGAAGCTCTGCTTGAAAGGCATTTCTCCACTGACAGATATCTCAGAACAGTCGCACAAAGAGTTACTCAAAATGCAGAAGAGCTACGGGAATCACTACTGACTGCTCCAATCATTCCTCATGGTCCTGCAACCCAAGAAGCATCTACTCAGATTGATGATGCAATTGGAAGTGACATCCCTCATCTTTTTGCTGATGACAAAGGGGGAGAAGATTTTGAGTCAAGTCATAGAAGAGATGAGCAATCATAGGAGTTCTTATCATAGAGTTCTCATCATAGGAGACATAGACATGCATGTCATTCATGCATAGTGTAGACACGCCAAAATTGATGTTAAGTTGAGTAAAATTCATGTCACAACGTAATGCCCAGAGTGGACTTTATTACTGGCTTAATAGGAAGGTTTTTCTATTTTTTTTAGAATTTTTAAGGATTTGCAACTGTTTGCATGGTCGCTATTTTAATGAGCGCCATTTCAGAGTGGTGTTGACATCCGTTTTTTTACCTATGAGTTGGGTCATTCTTCTTACCATCATTTTTGATGCCTCGAGTTGTCCATTACTCATTGGGGCATTTTCAGGCATGTCTTTGGGCTGATTTTATGGGTACTTCCTCCCTGGCTAGGCTTGCTCTCGAATTTGGGCTTATTGGGCCTTGATTTCACTTGGTCTTTAGGATAAATGGGCTTATTTATCCCATTTTATCAATTTTCACCGCCCAACCTAACCGCAGTCTAACGATAGACCGTTTAGGATGTTGGGCGGTCGTTTTGAAGACTGTTTGTTCGGATTAATTGGATATTTATTGTCACGCCCCGACGCGGAATATCGGAACGCAACAGTAGAAATAGTTAACAATATGTTGATTTCCAGAGATGATGTGTCTTGGCTAATGAATCCATACATTCAGCTCAAAATTGTGGCCATAAAATTCCATCATAACCATTAAATACCAATCTAATTAAAATATAAAGAGTTCCACGATCAACCATAAATAATGTACCAAAGAAAATCTCAATATCCGGCAACTTAACATAGTTACATATCCATTGACCTCACAATTACAACTCAACACGACTCTGAAACAAAATGACTATCTTGACTAGAACTCTCTAAGGACATCTCTGCAAGGCTCTCTAGCTGGCTCACTCCATGGACTTCACTCCTGCCCATCCCCATCAGACTGAGAATCCTCACCTGAGCTACTCGAAAAAGGGGGAAACAACTAGGTGAGCGAATGCTTAGTAGGTAATAGTAGGCAAGTTTAAGTAATTAACCAATTTGCATTTATGTTATACGAGAAAGAAAAGAAAGATGACGATATAATAACAGAATAAGGACAATAAGAGATCATGAACAAGTATAACTGAAATTGGCCAATCAAGCATGAAATAACCAAGTCATGTAACTAATTCCAAAGGAATTCATCAATGTAGAACCCAAGAGAGAGAGAGAGAGAGAGATCATGTACAAGAATATGTCGTAGACATCACGCTAGTCATGCAGTCGGTGCAATGTCTCACCATGTCATTACAACTCCCCAGGGTACTAGTACTTTTCGGGCGCTCCTCCTAGGTCCAGACCGTGCCCTTATGATGCGTTGGCATTGATTTAATGGATCCAAGATCCCAAGTTGTCTAGACATTAATCAAGGTAAATGGTCAATAATTTCAAGGTACAAAACTTATCTTGGAAAAATTCCAAGGGTAAGTCGGAGTAGATATTCTGTCCAGAAAGTTCAAGTTTATCAAGAACCAATAGGTCTTTGGCATTCAACATCATGAATCACAGAATCATTTCAGAAGGATACACGGTCCATATTGGGCCACGCAGTACCTGAACGGTCAGTCGTTGGTCTATTCCATGGACTAAACGGGCCTCTTCTATCCGTTCAATAAATGGGCCAAGTAGGATAGAGAAGCTACCCAAAAAGGGGTCCTAGGCCACCATAGGCCAGGTGGAACTGAACCAGGGTTCAGCTCACGGTTCTTAGGTTAGCCTAGAGGCTTCTGGGTCGACTTAACATGGTCAGGTCAAAGAAAAATCAAGGATAATCGACCATCAAGACTTGGCACTCATCCAGAGTTACACGGTCTCCTCTGGGCCGCGCCAAGCGTAACACGGTCCGATTCCAGCCGTGCAACACTCAGACGGTCCAATGCGGTCCGTGACTCAGAACATGGCAATCTATGCAATTCGATCGAGTCAATTTGGTGCAGGATTTGTGGTACAACCTGCCCGACATCCTAGTGGGAATCCCAGGCTTGCGGGGGCTTACGGAGGTCTCATAATGGAGGTCCTAGTCTGACGGAAGGAGTATCTGGCAGAGAGTTCCAACCATTACAAGAGTTTGAGGGCTACAATCATCGGAAAACAATATGCGGCGGTTAGTCAACTCCACCGGAGTGGAATGACTGTGAGAGCAATCCTATTAAAATTTTCTTTTCATTGTAACATGATTAAGGTTATGCATTCACAAAATTGTAATAAGAGCGAGGGACGTATAATTGATAAAGAAGATGAAGGTGACATGCCGAGATTGAGTAAAACTACACTTTCTGTTGTTACCAATTTATCTATGGTTTGCTATCCTACCTACTGATTTCAATTAGCAAGAACTAAGCATGCTTAAATCGATAAAAACCATTTCTGTGTGACAGAACGGTTCGTCTAGTCAACTCCACCGGAGTGGAATGACTGTCAGAGCAATCCTATTAAAATTTTCTTTTCATTGTAACATGATTAAGGTTATGCATTCACAAAATTTTAATAAGAGCGTGGGACGTATAATTGATAAAGAAGATGAAGGTGACATGCCGAGATTGAGTAAAACTACACTTTCTGTTGTTACCAATTTATCTGTGGTTTGCTATCCTACCTACCAGTTTCAATTAGCAAGAACTAAGCATGCTTAAATCGATAAAAACCATTTCTGTGTGACAGACCGGTTCATCTGGATACGCTCAACTAACCTCAGCGGTCGGTCGATAGGCCGTGCAGGTCACCCTGGCCCGAAGGTCAGACAGGGCCTACGCGGTTTGTCGAGAGCCGCGGGGATCTTTGAACGGTCTGGACATAGCCGTCCTGCTCACGGGCGATTTGGAACGCAAAGACAATTAAACGGTCAATAAATGGCCGTCGCCCTAGACCACACGGTCTATCGCGGGGCTGTTCAAGATAGAGTGGTTCCTGTTAAGACCGCACCAAGGACGCTATGCCCGAACTCTGACGGGCTCGTCTAGGGGTAATGAAAATGACTAATACACAACATGTAGAGCTTAAAAATTGGGCAAAAAGCTACCACTGGAACGAGAATAGGAATATGCACATGATAACAAGATCAATTTAATCTTAATGCATGCTAATCCCTACATTAAACAAGGATCAACAATAAAACCCTAAATCTGACATGCTTCCGCTAGAACCTAGAATTCTCGAAGGATACTACATCGATTTTAAGGTTTTTTAGATCATTAGAAAGAGGACTGAGAGACAAATCTAACCATATACGATACTTAGGGTTTGGTCTGCTAAAACCTATCTTAAACAAGGGAAGAAGAAGGATGATGGTTGTCGGCCGCTAGGGGGAACACCTTCAAAAGATCGCCGGAATGCACCCTTGTCCACGAACCTCGTCGGCCGCCACATCATCCAATCGCTTCTAGGTTGACTGGGGTTTTGTTTTATGGAGTCAATTGGTCTCTAGAGGCATCGATTAGAGGGGATAGAGTCTTCCAAGTTGGTCGCGTGAGATTCGCGCCTTGACCCGGTCACACCGCCACCTCGGCTAAAAATTTGAAATTTTGGATTAGGGTTTCGATGGATACCGAGAGGGGAATCGATCTAATCATCTAGGCCGTTCGTTTGGGACTGGTTTGGGCTTAAAAAATCGAGAATTGGGCTCGAATTCGATGATCTAAGGTTCGGTTAGGTTAAGTGTTGATTTGGGCTTAAATCTGCTAATTCGGCTCTCTTAAAATTTTCTTTTGTGTTGGTCATAGAAGACAAACTTGCTAAGTTATTAGTCCTTTACATGAATATCATTTTTTGAGATTTTTATAAATTGGTTGAAATTTGACCTATTGTATTTTTCAAGAATTTTCTTTATAAGTTCCTTTTATTTTATTTAATAATACACCGGGGTGCTACACCCTCCCCCATTTTAAGGAATTTGATCCTCCAAATTCACAGCACTTATCAAAAATGGGGAGTAGAATAACTAACCTTAGAATAAATCAGGGTATTGCTTCCGAATAACGTTCTCAGATTCCCAAGTAGCTTCTTCCGTTCTACGCCGACTCCACTGAACCTTGACCATATGTATAGATCGATTTCTGAGTTGCTGCTGCTTATGGTCCAAAATCTTGATAGGTCTTTCTTCATAAGTCAAATCTTCCTTCAATTCCAAATCCACATGCTGAATGATGTGAGTCATAAACATATTTTCGCAACATCAATACATGAAAGACATTATGAACTCCAAATAACTGGGGTGCTAAAGCTAAACGGTATGCAACTTCTCTAATTCTTTCCAGAACCTCGAATGGGCAAATATATCTTGGACTTAACTTGCCACGAATACCGAACCTTTGGATTCCTCTTGTTGGTGAAACTTTCAAGAGCACATGCTCGCCAGCTTGAAATTCTAAGGCTCTCCTCCTATTATCAGCATAACTCTTCTATCTTGATTGAGCCACTTGTAGATGATCTTTGATAATACGGATGTTTTTAGATGATTCTAAAATGAGATCTGGTCCCAACCATTATTTCTTACCTACCTCGTTCCATCATAGGGGTGATCTACAACTTCTCCCATAAAGATCTTCAAATGGAGCCATCTGGATACTGGACTGGTAACTATTGTTGTAGGCGAACTCAATCAAAGCCAAATGTTCATGCCAACAGCCTCCAAAATCAATCACACAAGCTCTTAACATATCTTCCACAATCTTATTGGTTCTCTCAGTCTGTCCGTCTGTTTGTGGATGAAAGGCCGTGCTGAAATTTAAACGAGTACCCAGGGATTTTTGTAATCCTCTCCAGAAGTGTAAAGTGAACCTGGGGTCTCTATCAAGCACGATACTGATTGGTATTCCATGAAGTTTTACAATTTCCTTCATATATAAAGCAGCCAAAACATCAACTGTCCATCTAGACTTAATGGACAAGAAATGGGCAGACTTAGTCAATCTATCGACAATGACCCATATTGCATCAAATCCACTGCGAGTCTTAGGTAGACCCATGATAAAATCCATACCAATGCTCTCCCACTTCCATTGGGGTATATCAAGTGGCTTTAACTTCCCTGCAGGTCTGAAATGCTCAGCCTTGCCTTGTTGACACACTAGGCACCTGCTTACAAATTCGGTAACTTCCTTCTTCATATTTGGCCACCAAAAGGATCTTTTCAAGTCTCGATACATCTTAGTACCCCCAGGATGAATAGTATACTTAGACTTATGAGCTTCTTCTAAGATCTTACTCTTTACTTCAGTTACATCTGGCATACAGGTCCTTCCTCGAAATAATAATATGTCGTCATCAGCTAACACGAAATCTGGTCTAAAGTTCAAACTTTCCTTGATCTCTACCAATACCGGATCGTTGCCTTGCAAGGACTGAATTTCCATTAATAATTCTGGACGAAGCTGAATCTGTGCAATCATAACCCGATCCTCGCCAATATTGAGATCTAAGCTAGCCAACTATTCTAACAATCTCCATTCTTGCAACATGAGACTTGATAATCTAGCGATCGGCTTGCGGATTAAAGCATCTGCCACCACATTCCCCTTTCCCGGATGGTACTCTATAGAAAAATCAAAGTCCTTCAAGTACTCAAGCCATCTCCTCTACCTCATATTAAGTTCCTTATGAGAAAATAGGTATCTCAAGCTCTTGTGATCCGAGAACACTGTGAATGTTTCTCCATACAAGTAATGCCTCCAGATTTTCAAGGCAAAAACTACCGCTGCATGCTCCAGATCATGAAAAAGATAATTCTCTTCGTGCTTCCTTAACTGCCTAGAAGAATAGGCTATCACTTTCCCGTGTTGCATAAGCACACAATCTAGGCCAATACCTGAAGCATCAGTGTAAACGACAAAACCTCCTTCTCCAGAAGGTAAGGCTAAAATAGGGTAACAGTTAAACACTCCTTCAGGGTTTGAAAACTTCGCTCACAATCTTCCGACCAATGAAATTGGTTCTCCTTACGGGTTAATCTTGTTAAAGGTATCACAATTTTGGAGAAATATTTAATAAACCTTCGGTAATAGCCTGCCAGGCCTAGGAAACTTCTTATCTCGGTTACATTAGTAGGCCTATCCCAATTCTTTACTACCTCCACTTTTGAAGGATCAACGGAAGTACCTTCCTTGGTGATAATGTGTCCTAGAAAAGACACTTCTTGCAGCCAAAAGTCACACTTGCTAAATTTGGCGTACAACTGATGGTCTCTCAATAGCTGCAATGCCATCCTGAAGTGTTCAACATGCTCCTTCTCACTCTTGGAGTATATTAAAATATCATCAATAAATACTACGACCCACTGATCAAGATAGGGCCGGAACACGCTGTTCATCAACTGCATAAAAGCTGCAGGTGCATTTGTTAGTCCAAAAGACATGACTTCAAATTCAAAATGTCCATACCTACTACGGAAGGCTATTTTAAAGATATCCTCATCCTTGATCCATAGCTGATGATATCCTGATCGAAGATCGATCTTAGAAAAATATTGGGCTCCTGCTATCTGGTCAAATAGCTTGTCAATTCTCGACAATGGGTACTTGTTCTTGATAGTAAGCTGGTTCAATTGCCAATAGTCAATGCATAGCCTCATCGAACCATCCTTCTTTCGGATGAACAACACCGGGGCTCCCCACGGGGATGTACTAGGATGAATGAACCCCTTCTCAAGTAACTCCATCAATTGTCGTTTCAATTCCCTCAGCTCCGTAGGAGACATACGATACGGAGCCCTTGAAACAGGAGACACGCCAGGAGTTAAATCAATAGAGAAGACTACCTCCCTCTCAGGCGGAAGTCCTGGCAATTCCTCAGGAAAGACATCTTGAAAGTCTCGAACAATAGGAATATCCTTTATCTCAATCTTCCTCTTAGGGGTCAAAGAAACAAAGGCTAGAAAAGCCTGACATCCTTTCCTCAATAACTTCTCCGCTCGAAGAGCCGAAACAAGCGGCACAGACCTAGAGTGCCTAACCCCTACAAAAGAAAGCGCGGGGTGTCCAGAAAAAGACACCGAGCTAGTGCTGCAATGAACATTGGCCTCATACTTAGCCAACCAATCAGCTCCCAGGATTACATCATAATCCTTCATATCCATACAAACTAAATCTGCTGGCATATTTTGCTCATTAATCATAACCTTACTAGAAGGATAGAAATATTTGATTGTAGATCCGGAACCAATAGGGGTCGAAATTTATAGTGGGGAATTCATTAACACAGGTTTCACAGCTAAAGACTTAACAAAATTTTGAGAAATAAAAGAGTGCGTAGCTCCAATATCGAACAGAACAAATGCCGGCTTATCATGAACAATGAGTGT
>JAHNEJ010002217.1:0-124544 GCA_022559845.1 Amorphophallus konjac | reverse complement strand
GACTTGTCACCTTTTGCAAATGATCAATTCAATTCAAATGGGCTTACACATTTACACATTGAAATCAAAAGGGCTCAAATGGATTTGCAAATGGAAATCGAATGGGCTTACAAACAAATGGAGATCAAATGGGTTTGCAAATGGAGATCAAATGGATAGAAATTTTGCAAGTTTAAGGTTCTGAAAATGTTGCAAAAATGTTCTGAAAATATGTAGAAAACTACATAAATGCAACACCACATAAATGCAACAAGTTTCAACAGCACCAGAAATGCTGTGAAACAAGTTTTCAAATCAAATCAACACATTTCAACAATAGAAAAGTGCTCAACAACAGAAATTTCAACAGCAGAAATGTGCAGAAATAAACACATCACAGATGCCATGTTGTATGCTTTACAGAAATGCCAAAGAAAACTCTGCAATGTTGAAGCTTTATTCTACATATTGCAAATAGTCAACACAGTTTCAACAACATTACAAAAATCCCCCGGTGGGTAGAAAATCACATAAATACCTCCGGTAGGCAGAAAATTGCAGAAATATCCCCGATGGGTGGAAAATCACATAAATACCTCCGGTGGGAAGAAAATTGCAGAAATACCCCCAGTGGGTAGAAAATCACATAAATACCTCTGGTGGACAAAAAATTGCAGAAATACCTCCGGTGGGTGAAAAATTACAGAAATACCCCCGGTGGGTGGAAAATCACATAAATACCCCCGGTGGGTAGAAAATCACAGAAATACCCCTTGGTGGGTGAAAAATTACAGAAATACCCCAGTGGGCGGGAAAATTTCAGAAATACCCCCGGTGGCGGGAAAATTTCAGAAATACTCCCGATGACGAAAAGATTGCAGAAATATCCCCGATGACGGAAAAATTACAAAAATATCCCAAATGGTGGGAAAATACAAAAAGACCCTGAAATATTAGAAAATTACGAAAACACCACATTTGTGGGAAAGTTACATCAAAGTCATTGTTCAATCTAGAAACTGTACAAAGTTCCCAGTTTCTCAGAATCACTGAAGAATGCTCGTCCATGGTTGGCACCGTTTGCACGACTCGGTGGAGCGAGACCACGCCCCTTCCTTGAAGCGGTGTGCACTCTCCTGAGTTCGGCTTATGGCTAACCATCAAAGTCCAGGTATCTATTTCATGGTCAAGAGCTATCAGGTCCGGAAACAACAAAATTGATGAAATTACAAATAAACCCTGAGAAATTAAGACGAGGAATGCCCAAGAAGTCAAATGACAAGGTTATTTCCGAGAAGTCGAGAAATCAAGACGAGGTTATTTCCAATAAGTCAAGAAATGAAGACGAGGAACGTCTAGCAAGTCAAATGATAGGGCTGTTTCTGAGAAGTCAAGAAAGAAAGCCAGGAGCGTCTAGGAAGTCAAACGAGGGGACAATCTCCGAAAAAATAAAGAAGTGGCCGATACGCCCAGGAAGTCAAGACATGACGGGGCTATGTCCAAGAAGTTAAGAAATGTCAAACATGTGCCAAAAAGTCAAGAAATGGCAGATATGCTAAAGAAGTCAAGACATGACGGAGCTATCTCCAAGAAATCAAGAAAGGTCAAATATATGCCGAAAAGTCAGAATGACAAGAAGGTCAGGAAGTCGAGAAGGGACGGGGCTATCTCCAAGAAAGTAAGGAATTGCAAGAATATTCCAAAGTTTGGGAAAACTGTAGAAGTACTCTCATGGTGAAAAATTACAAATATACCCCGCCTCAGGCGGGACTATCCTTTATGGACACCAAGCCAACTTAAGAGTCCAATCACAATTAAATGAGTGCTTATGATCACGAAGCAATTCCGACGACCGACAATGATCATCTTGGCGATCCAATTGTTCGATCGTGACGGAATTCAAATTCAACCGTCCGATCAGGGGACAAAAGTAAATGACCTGATCATGACGAAGTCCTGAAGAAAATTCAAAGGCTCTGGTTGCAACTGGATGTAATCTCCAAGACCCGATTACATAGTCGGGACCACATATAAAGGTTTTGAAAGACCGCTTGTAATGCAAATTATGTGTTCAAGGAAATGAAGTCTTCAAATTTCTTTGCAAGGGTATGTACCCAGAATGGGCAATCAAGCTCATTTATGTCACAACTAAAAGAGGCAAAAGGCGTTCTTCGACAGTTAATCAAAGGTGTTCGGACTCGTACCGATGTAAATTAACACCGACTCCGGTTGGTGGGAAAAAGTCCAGTACACGAACCTTAAATCGTCTGATAAACTCAAAAAGCGCGGAATTAACAAATATGTCAAAATATACGACATATCCACCCAACGAAATCGGATGTTTCGAAAATTCTGCGTGTAAACAGACTGGCACGCCCGGTGGGACTTTTCCTGCCTTTCATTTTTCTGTCGAAGAATAGTCTTGCCTTGACAAAAGTTGTGACTCCTTCACACTCTTGCAAAAAGTTCAATGGATTCCCTCCGTTGAAGTTGTCACTGGGGGCATCAAGGTTAAGTGATTCCTTTTGAAGCCGAATGCTGACACAAAATGTATCTAAAGCTACTCCTACTAATAGGGGGCAATGCCATGTCGGCCGTCATTGCTGCCGTTGGGGGCATCAAGGATAAGTGCTTCCTTTCGAAGCCCAAATGTCAACATAACACATGTCCAAAGTTACTATTGCCAATAGGGGACAACATCGCCCCATCCATGACTGTTGTTGCTCAAGACATCAAAGTGAAGGTTCTTTATGAAGACTAAGTACCAACAAAATCTATATGTTGTTCCTGCTAGCCGGGGGTAATGTCGCCACCGTCGGAGAAGACTTGTTGCGGCTATTCCAAGTCTGGCAAGATTGGTCCTTGTTGATAAAAAGCAACACAACTGGCTAGATAGAGGCGAGCCGATCTCACAACAATACTTTGCCGAATACATCAAGCTGAGGCAAAGATGAAAGAAGCCAACGCCTAAGCTTCGTTCAGAAGCCAAGGCACCTGTGGTAAGTCAAAGCCTCTAAGTTTGGGCAAGGGGGCAATCTTATTGCTGTCTACATCAAGTGAAAGGTGACAATGAAAGAAGTTGACATCCAAGCCTCACGTAAAAAGTCAAAGCCCTTAAGCCCAGGCGAGGGGACGATTCCGTGAACCAACTTCTTATCAAATAAATATGGGTCAACAAGGAGGCGGCTTCGAACAATCTAAGCCTTCTAAGGCAACAACTTGAGGTCGGAATTTCAACCCTGGGGGCATGTTTACCCTGGGGGCATGTTCCAGTCAGCCCCAAAATAGATTTTCCTCTCCCTCGAGACATGAGATGAGGCAGAAAAGGAAGAAGACTAGATAAGAAAAGGGAAGTAGGAAGAGAAAGTTGGTGAAGCGTCAGGCTGCCACCTTAGAAATTCAAGAGGGCGTATCTGGCAAAGAAAACTCCAAGAAGAGGTAGGGGCAAAGCACTAAATAATGCTTCGAGCAAAATCTCAGGCGAAACCTCAAGCAAGGTAACTCTGGCAAGCAACAGCCCGATCAGAAGTCCAAAGCAGAAGGCTCCAAGCCAAGTCCCAGGCAAAGCCAGAAAGGCCAGTCCGGGAAGAAGGCTTCAAGCAAAGCTCCAAGTGAAGACAAAAATAATAATAATAATAAAAATAAGCCTGAAGAAAAAAGAGACGAAGTAAAACCACTGGCAGAGCCAAGAAGACAGATTCAAAGGGGACCTTTGTTTCCAATTTCAACACTTTGTTAGTGGAGTCTGTCCCAAAACTGTCAATGAACCTCTTAAGGCTCCAAACATGTCTACCTGACATCAAGCCATCTATGCATGAGATCCAACCCCTGCTGTGGTACCAAATCGGTGTTGAACACCAACTTATTTCTTGATCCGTCAATTTTGGGTATTGTTCTACTTCGGGCTCTAAGCCACCCTTGGCAATCAAGTTCATTTTCTGGTAACACAAAGCAAGCTTTAGGGCTAAACCTGTGCTTGTGGCACCAAACTAATTTTGGAGTCAACCTCTCTCCCCGTTTTCTACAGGGAAGTTGTAAAATTCCCTACCAAATTTTATCCCAAAAAAAAAGAAAGAAGGAAAAAAGAAGAAGGAAAAAGAAAGAGAGAAAGAAAGAGAGGAGCACTCCTGGCTCAGGCCTATCGAGACAAAAGCTCAAAGCGAAAATTTCATCTCGGGAGGGACGAATGCCACCCAACTCGGTCGTCAAACAGACGGTCCTCTTGAAATGAAGCGCAACCTCAGGAGGAGAAAAACAGGAAAGAAGTGTGTGAAGAGAAACTTAAAGAAGCAGAGTTGAATAGGCAATTGTCATGGAAATCCCTAGAAAAGAAAATCCCTCTGCGAAGGATTGCAGAAGAGGGAGCAGTCCTTCTTTTCACTTAATGAGAAGTATGTGAAGCTGAAGTTGCGTTTGCTATATGATCCACCTCAGTTAGGTCATCACTTTGTCAAAGAAGACATCTAGAGTTCAAAAAAAAAGAGAAAAAAAAAAGAAAAAAAGGGGCTTAAAATAGAGGTGCCCCGGGGACTTAGCCATTCCCATCACATGGATGGTTGAGGGTAAAAAGGCCAAAGAAACCCGGCTCAGGTGAAAACCCGAAAGGGCGCTGGGGTTGGTAAAGTGAAAAAAAAAAGAGGAGAAGAAGAAAATATATTTTCAACAATCATCATGAATCAGCATCGTGGTTACCCTCCACTTGAAAATCATGTCCTATCAAGGGGAACAAATGCATCAAAACCCAAACCCTTGGTTTGAAACCCCTTTCGGGTCGATAACCATCCAAAACGAAACCCAAATCCTTGGTTCAAACCCCTTCGGGTTAGCCACCATTAAAATCAACTCTTTGGTTACACAAGCCTTCCTTGCACAAAAACAGACACGAAACCCAAATCATTGGTTCCTTCCGAGTCAGCAACCACAAAATAAAATCAAATTTTTGTTGCCCAAACCTTTCGCGTCAAGAAAAAAAAAGAGAGAAACCCAAAGTCATGGTGCCCAAACCCCTTCTGGTTTAGTCACCATTCCAAAACCCAAAAACTTCATCGTCAAGCCCCCTTCAAGCTAAAAGGCCGCAGGCTTATAAGTCATTGGCCCCACATCTTCCTTATGGTGGAGGAACAATGGAAATTAAGACACTTTGTCCCAACGACAACGTCAAGCAACTACAACAACAACGTCAAGCAACAACGCCAACACCAGAAGCAACAACAGCAGCAGCAATAAAGAAAAAAAAAAGAAGAAGAAAATGGGGCTTAAAATTGAGGTGCCCCGACGAACTTGGGCATCCAACTTGTTCTTTGCCTAAGGGCAAAAAGGTAATAAAACCCGGCTAGAGTGAAAACCCGAAAGGGCGCTTCAGGCAAAAATGGGTAACCCCTCGGTGTGAAAACCCGAAAGGGCGCATTGGAAAAAGTTAAAGGGGGCCAGCTTCGACGAAAACCCGAAAGAGCGGTGAAGTTGGTAATGTGAAAAAAAAAAAGAAAAGAGGAAGAAGAAAGGAGGAATGCATCGTCATTATGCACTACCATCTCAAACATTCTTTGTCCAATAGTTTTGTCCCACCGTGGCGAGCACATTATCAACCATCAAATCACAAGTTCCAGAAAAGTTCACCCAAATTTCAAACTTTTGGCTTCCAAATCACAAAAGTCAGTCAAACCCTCAGTGCAATCCTCAGCTTCCAAATCACGAAGGTTAACCAACTCCAATTCCATTTCTCGGTCTTCAAACCGCACAAGTCAACCAAGTTTCAAAACCCAAAGGTCAACCAAAATCCAAACTCAAATGCCAAACTCCGTTGGCCCTCAAACCCCAATTCTAGTTTTTGACCCCACCTTAACTTCTAATGCTTGACTTCTATGCCACGGAGGTCGCTACGAGAGAAAGGAAAATGAAAAAAAAAAAGAAGAAAAAAGAGAGAGAGAAAAAAAAGAGGGAAAAAAAAGAGGGAAAAAAAGAGAGAAAAAATGAGAAAAGAAAGAAAGAAAAAGGAAAAGAAGAAAAAAGAAAAAAAGAAAAAGAGGGAAAAGAAGAATAGATGAAAAAGAATTATTGTTATTCATCACCATGAGCCGTCACCATCGACGCCTCTTTTTCTTATGATTTTGTCCCCATTCGGGGCAAGCATGTCTCAATACTAAATTTCTATGCTAGTGTTGACATTCATGTCCGTTTTGGGCCGTCAACCCTACTCAAATTTCAAAGTCTGGTTTTGACCTGCAAGTCCTTTTGGACCGTCAATTCCACTAAATTCCTATTGTAGTGTTGACATTCATGTCCGATTTGGGCCATCAACCTTACTCAAATTTCAAAGTCTGGTTTTGACCTACAAGTTCTTTTGGACCGTCAATTCCACTAAATTCCTATTGTAGTGTTAACATTCATGTCCGTTTTGGGCCGTCAACCTTACTCAAATTTTAAAGTCTGGTTTTGACCTACAAGTTCTTTTGGACCGTCAATTCCACTAAATTCCTATTGTAGTGTTGACATTCATGTCCGTTTTGGGCCGTCAACCTTACTCAAATTTCAAAGTCTGGTTTTAACCTACAAGTTCTTTTGGACCGTCAATTCCAAAAAACTCTCAAATTTTTGGTGTTTATTCACATATGTCCTTTCGGGACTATCGACGCAAAAGACCACCCCAACTTCTCAAATTTTCAAATGATGAAGAAGCCAAAGATGGTGCATGAAAAGGACAAGCATGTCCTCTTACGTTGCCTCTCTCCGAAGGAAGCCAAAATGGTCATGCACGAGGTCCACCCAGAGCTCTGCGGTGCCCATCAAGTTGGGGACAAAATGAAGAGCAATATAAAACTTAAGGGTTTCTACTGCCCACCATGTATGCGGATTGCAACCGATACGCCCGCACATGTCGTCAGTGCCAAGCTTTTGGCCCAGTGCCAAGAAAACCCCCAAGCTCGTTACACACCATGGCTCCTACATGGCCCTTTACAGAATGGGGAATGGATATCGTGAGACCCTTTCCACCAACCACAAGAGGCTACAAATTCATCCTAGCCGCTACAAATTACTTCTCCAGGTGGGCCGAAGCTATCCCTCTACAGGAGGTCACAAGAGAGGCAGTTGCCCAGTTTGTCAAGCACCATATTATATATCGATTCGGCACCCCTTGTCGAATCATGTCGGACAATGGTACTCTATTCAAGAACAGGACCATTTACCAGTTGGCAGCAAAGTTTCATATCGACTGGAGAACATCAACGATCTACAATCCCCAAGCCAATAGATTGGCCGAAGCATTTAACAAGACCCTCTGCAAGCTCCAGGTCAAGATCGTCAGCAGTCACAAAAGGGATTGGGGCGAGAAAATACATGAAGCTCTTTGGGCATACCAAATTGTCTACAAAGCTCCCACCAGCTGTTTCCCTTTTCTCTGGTGTATGGGGCGAATGCTGTAGTATCGATTGATTGAAATGTCATTTTACCGGATAGCCGTGCAGACCGGCTTGCAAACCCACGAACAAGATGAAATAGAAAGGAGGCTTGAAGAGCTATCTAACAGCAAAAGGTTGAAAGCCTACAAACATCTCCAGCCATACCAAGCCCGAATGACTCGAGCCTATGATAAGTTGGTAACACAAAGGGCGTTCAAAAGAGGTGACCTCATCGGTCAAAAGCAAGGGAAGTCATGGCCGGCAAATCCAACGGCAAATTACAACTAAATTGGTAAGGGCCATATATTGCCTCCAAAGTCTACGAAGGAGGCGCTTACAAGGTCGTCAACCGTAAAGGAGAAGACCACTTTCCCCCACTGAATGGAAAACACTTGAAATTATACTATGCTCCCAAGCATGAGTTCCAGCAACAACCTACACAAGACTTGCCCTTCTCCGCAGGAGAGTAAGGAAGGATAGGGGAGTTTTCCCCCCAAGAAAATCTAAAAGTCACGGTTGCTTTGAACAGTTCTCGTTCATATCCCACCGTGCCCAAATCTCAAATTCCAAGTTTCGGCTCTCCAATTTCATTGGTTAGCCACCAAAATCCCAAATTCCAAGTTCGGCTTGCCAATCCCATTGGTCAGCCACCCCAAATCCCAAATTTCAAGTTTCGGCTCTCCAATTTCATTGGTTAGCCGCCAAAATTTTAAATTCTAAGTTTCGGCTCTCCAATTTCATTGGTTAGCCCCCAAACTCCAAATTCCAAGTTCCGGCTTTCCAATTTCATTGGTTAGCCCCCAAATCCCAAATTCTAAGTTTCGACTTTCCAATTCCATTAGTTAGCCCCCAAATTTCAAATTCCAAGTTTCAGCTTTCCAATTTCATTGGTTAGCCCCCAAAATTTCAAATTCCAAGTTTCGGCTTTCCAATTTCATTGGTTGGCCCCAAATTCCAAATTTCGGCTTTCTAATTTCATTGGTTGGCCCCAAAATTCCAAATCCCAGATTGGCTTTCCAATTTCTTTGGTCAGCCCCAAATCCAAAAATCGACTTTCCAATTTCGTTTGGTCAGCCTCAAATCACAAGTTTTCGGCTTCCAACTTCATTTGGTCAACCCCAAATCCTCGAGTTTTTGGCTCACCAAACTTCGTTTGGCCAACCCCAAATCTAGAACTTTTAGCCCTTAAACCATTAAAGTTAAAGGTCGGCCAAGTCATCACCCCACAGTTACTCTCTTGTAAAGTGCAACCCCTAATTTCAAGCTACGGGAGGGTTAACTACCCTTGCTCAAAAAAAGGGGGGGAGAGAGAAAAGAAAAAAAGGGAGATCAAAAAAAAAGAGAAAAAAAAGGAAAAGAGAGAGAAAAGAAGAAAAAAGAGAAGAACTGTGAATCTAATGAAGTAAGTAAATTCTCTTGCATTTATGAAATCATGTTAAGTGCCTGAGACAAACCATCAGGGTGACTCCAAATAAACGAAAGAATGCACAACAGGAGTCCAGGGACAAGCCCTCGGGATAGCTACAACTAAACGAAAGAATGTGCTTCAAGTGCGAAGCTTAACGCCTCCTGAGTACATCTTGTTCTAGTTTTGCTTTGCAAAGTCGTCCTGCACAACTCCAATGGAAGGAAGACACTCCGAATGAAGCAAGGGCTGCAAATCAAAGGACTGCATCTGTGGCAGCATTAGGTCACTCAAATTTGAAGCTGTGGAAGCTCTATTTTTTTTTTCAATACATGGAGCTGATGTGGCAGCTCAGAAGGAGCCTGCAAAGCAAAAAGGGAAATCATCAGTATGCAAGAAATCTCAAGTTTTACCAACAAAACTGATGTGGAAATCAAAGATTGGAATATTGATTTCCATACCCTGACATGATAGTTCTAGAAGGATTCCTTCAAACCTGCAAAGAAAGACATTTGTATACAAGAAAGTTCAAATCATACATGCAATGTTGACATGAAAGATATAACTCAAGCAACAGTAAATGCTTACCCAATGAGTCCTCTGACTCAAAAGAAGCTTGCAAGGCCGGGCTTCGAGTAAAGTTAGAAAGGCAGGCTCGACCAAAGAACTCCAAACCAAGTCCTGGACAAGCTTCAAAAGGTGACATTAAGCGGGAGCAATTCAAGTCCAACTCCAGGCAAAGCCAAAAAAAAAAGGGCGAGACCAAGGCGGAATTCCTCAAGACAAACCAAGGAACAAGCAGACAAGAAGCCCAAAGCAGTATTAACATCTCAAAACTCTGGTCCTTATATGACCGAGTTCCAAGAACCGTCGCCCGAAATAATCAAGCAAGCATTCAATGTCACCCGCCAAATACATAAAGGAGAGGCTGACTGGGTCAAGATGGTCTCAAAGAAGCATGGTCACCCTAAACCCCCTCAAAGAAAAGCCCAATTCAACAACTCCAAATCTGGAGGCACCTCCCAACAATCTGCAAAAGGCAGAAACTCCTCCGATTGAGCTGGCGTAAGCTAGAAGGCAGGATAAGGACGAGAAAAAGTATTTAAAAAGAAGAATGAGGGGGGAAGCATCCTCTTTAGTGTGGCTATGATGCTAGAGTGTCCCACCCTACCGGGGAACGCCAAGAAATCCAAGATTGGATTGAAACCATTAAAAGGAAGTGATCGATGCCCAAAGAACCTGCGTGAAACAGAGAAACCACAGATGGGCAATCGAAAAGCTATTAAGTCAAAGACGCCTCGCAGAAATGTTGCGCTAGGAGGATACTGTCTTCTACAAGCTGAAATGGCCAATGCTTCAACTTAAATCCTTGGCCGACCTGAAAGTCCAGGCCGGCAATTATATTGAGTAGGGCGCCGACCAATGCTCGAGACAGATTATTGGGCAAAGCAAAACAAAAGAAGACGTGAGTCTTAGCAGCAAGATTCTGGATTAAGTCTTGGACAAAGCTAGAAAAAGCAAAGTTCGGAAGAAAAATGCTAGACCAGGCTCTAGACGAAGAACAAGAGAATTTCGATCACCAAGAAAAAAAGAAGAGAGAAAAGAAGAAGAAAAAAAGAAGAAGAAAGAAAGAAAGAAGAAAAAGCCATGCTACTTCTGTTGGCGCATTTTGCAATTCTTCAATGAAACTCAGTCTCAGGTCGACTTGGTGGAGCGGGTCCATGCCACTTCTCTAAAGTGGTGTGCGCTCTCCTGAGTTCCCTCCTAGAGTACACTGAGTTGAGAAATATCCAATTCAACCAAGCTGAAGGTAGAAGTCAGATGGCCCGGCATAAAGCACGTGATAATACGAAACGTCAGTCCAAACTCAAATGATAAACACTGCTCAGAATTGGTGACAACACCATGCAATAATGGATCTCTGGATCAATGTCTTTGAGTTCCACTCCTGGACTGTCGTCACCTTCAACTGAATTCTCCATCATATTATCGAGACTCAGGGGAAAATAACAAATCCAAAAATATTCTCCGCCTTGTCATGAAAACTGAGGATAGCAACGGAAGTGCCAAAATGCACGGCCCGCCCGCCGTCACCTTCGCCTCCGACGGACATCCCGCGGGGGGCATTTGTTGAACCCTAAAATTACAAAGAAACAAAAAAAAAATGGGCGGAGCCCCCCCCCCCTCCGGTCCAAGTCAAACTGGAGGGGGAACCCCCTCCGGTACATGCACCGGAGGGGGGACCCTCTCCGGTTCCTATTACACCGGAGGGGAACCCCCTCCGGTACAGTCAAATCGGAGGGGGAACCCCCTCCGGTTGCATGTTAACTGGAGGGGGACCCCCTCCGGTCCCTATTACACTTGAGGGGAACCCCCTTCGGTACATGCACCGGAGGGGGGACCCTCTCCGGTCCCTATTACACCGGAGGGGAACCCCCTCCGGTACAGTCAAACCGGAGGGGGACCCCCTCCGGTACATGCACCGGAGGGGGACCCCCTCCGGTCCCTATTACACCGGAGGGGAACCCCCTCCGGTACAGTCAAACCGGAGGGGGAACCCCCTCCGGTACATGCACCGGAGGGGGACCCCCTCCGGTACATACACCGGAGGGGGACCCCCTCCGGTCCCTTGCAGCCGGAGGGGGTCCCCCCTCCGGTCCTTTTTATCCTGCGCAAGAAAAGAAAAAAACAGAAAAAAGAAGAAGAAGAAGAAACGGAAGAGGAAGAGGAAGAGACTGGGAGGAGGAGAAGTTGAAGAGGCTCATCTCTTGAGATTCCACCGGAGGGGGTGCTTCCACCTAGCCTCCGGTCCACTTCCACCTTCTATAAAAGGGGCCTATAGCTCCAAGAAGGGAGGGCAGTAGTCAAGGGCTTGGAGAGCTTCTGAAGAGGCCCAAGTAGCAGTTCTGGGAAGGGAGCAAGGCTCCCAAGGCAGCAGTCAAGGGAGCCACATCCTGCCAATGGAACAGCAGCATATGAGGGCAATCCCGGAGATGCCTTGGTTGGGAAATGGTCAACACAAAAAAGGTCCCCCCCCCCCCTTGGGGTGTTTCGGTCACCTCCCTTGAGAATGGTGTGCTCAAGGGACTTGTCACCTTTTGCAAATGATCAATTCAATTCAAATGGGCTTACACATTTACACATTGAAATCAAAAGGGCTCAAATGGATTTGCAAATGGAAATCGAATGGGCTTACAAACAAATGGAGATCAAATGGGTTTGCAAATGGAGATCAAATGGATAGAAGTTTTGCAAGTTTAAGGTTCTGAAAATGTTGCAAAAATGTTCTGAAAATATGTAGAAAACTACATAAATGCAACACCACATAAATGCAACAAGTTTCAACAGCACCAGAAATGCTGTGAAACAAGTTTTCAAATCAAATCAACACATTTCAACAATAGAAAAGTGCTCAACAACAGAAATTTCAACAGCAGAAATGTGCAGAAATAAACACATCACAGATGCCATGTTGTATGCTTTACAGAAATGCCAAAGAAAACTCTGCAATGTTGAAGCTTTATTCTACATATTGCAAATAGTCAACACAGTTTCAACAACATTACAGAAATCCCCCAGTGGGTAGAAAATCACATAAATACCTCCGGTAGGCAGAAAATTGCAGAAATATCCCCGATGGGTGGAAAATCACATAAATACCTCCGGTGGGAAGAAAATTGCAGAAATACCCCCAGTGGGTAGAAAATCACATAAATACCTCTGGTGGACAGAAAATTGCAGAAATACCTCCGGTGGGTGAAAAATTACAGAAATACCCCCGGTGGGTGGAAAATCACATAAATACCCCCGGTGGGTAGAAAATCGCAGAAATACCCCCTGGTGGGTGAAAAATTACAGAAATACCCCAGTGGGCGGGAAAATTTCAGAAATACCACCGGTGGCGGGAAAATTTCATAAATACTCCCGATGACGAAAAGATTGCAGAAATATCCCCGATGACGGAAAAATTACAAAAATATCCCAAATGGTGGGAAAATACAAAAAGACCCTGAAATATTAGAAAATTACGAAAACACCACATTTGTGGGAAAGTTACATCAAAGTCATTGTTCAATCTAGAAACTGTACAAAGTTCCCAGTTTCTCAGAATCACTGAAGAATGCTCGTCCATGGTTGGCGCCGTTTGCACGACTCGGTGGAGCGAGACCACGCCCCTTCCTTGAAGCGGTGTGCACTCTCCTGAGTTCGGCTTATGGCTAACCATCAAAGTCCAGGTATCTATTTCATGGTCAAGAGCTATCAGGTCCGGAAACAACAAAATTGATGAAATTATAAATAAACCCTGAGAAATTAAGACGAGGAATGCCCAAGAAGTCAAATGACAGGGTTATTTCCGAGAAGTCGAGAAATCAAGACGAGGAATACCCAAGGAGTCAGATGACGGGGTTATTTCCAAGAAGTCAAGAAATGAAGACGAGGAACATCTAGCAAGTCAAATGATAGGGTTGTTTCTGAGAAGTCAAGAAAGAAAGCCAGGAGCGTCTAGGAAGTCAAACGAGGGGACAATCTCCGAAAAAATAAAGAAGTGGCCGATACGCCCAGGAAGTCAAGACATGACGGGGCTATGTCCAAGAAGTTAAGAAATGTCAAACATGTGCCAAAAAGTCAAGAAATGGCAGATATGCTAAAGAAGTCAAGACATGACGGAGCTATCTCCAAGAAATCAAGAAAGGTCAAATATATGTCGAAAAGTCAGAATGACAAGAAGGTCAGGAAGTCGAGAAGCGACGGGGCTATCTCCAAGAAAGTAAGGAATTGCAAGAATAATCCAAAGTTTGGGAAAACTGTAGAAGTACTCTCATGGTGAAAAATTACAAATATACCCCGCCTCAGGCGGGACTATCCTTTATGGACACCAAGCCAACTTAAGAGTCCAATCACAATTAAATGAGTGCTTATGATCACGAAGCAATTCCGACGACCGACAATGATCATCTTGGCGATCCAATTGTTCGATCGTGACGAAATTCAAATTCAACCGTCCGATCAGGGGACAAAAGTAAATGACCTGATCATGACGAAGTCCTGAAGAAAATTCAAAGGCTCTGGTTGCAACTGGATGTAATCTCCAAGACCCGATTACATAGTCGGGACCACATATAAAGGTCTTGAAAGACCGCTTGTAATGCAAATTATGTGTTCAAGGAAATGAAGTCTTCAAATTTCTTTGCAAGGGTATGTACCCAGAATGGGCAATCAAGCTCATTTATGTCACAACTAAAAGAGGCAAAAGGCGTTCTTCGACAGTTAATCAAAGGTGTTCGGACTCGTACCGATGTAAATTAACACCGACTCCGGTTGGTGGGAAAAAGTCCAGTACACGAACCTTAAATCGTCTGATAAACTCAAAAAGCGCGGAATTAACAAATATGTCAAAATATACGACATATCCATCCAACGAAATCAGATGTTTCGAAAATTCTGCGTGTAAACAGGACCCCAATTCATGCTCTAGGGCATGGAGGTCCTTTTTTAAACTTAAACCTTCATGTCACACTAGATAATGCGAGGGTTAAAGAATTTCTTTGACAGTTAATCAAAAGTGTTCGGACTTATGCCGATGTAAATAAACACAAACTATAGCCGGTGGGAAAATGTCAAGCACCCCAACCCCAAATCGTCTGATAAAAATGAAATGCGGAGACAATCATGCACATGCTAAATCAAATAACTAAAATATGTGCATAATTATCCAAAAATTTATAAATCAAAAGTTAAAATTTATTTTTCTGCATGTAAAACAATGCTCTTCTGTTGAAGTATCAAGATACCCTCTAGCAGCAGAAGAGAATCTTCATATTAGAATTTTTTTTCTTGAACATAATCTAACAATTCGAGATAGACAGGAAATCTGACCTTTTACTTTCCTTAAAACAAAGCAAAATCTAATGCTTTTTTCACATTTCTTATGTTTCCAAATTTTAGATGATTTTACACAAATTCGTAAATGATAGTGCTGGCAAAAAAAGGACCATAAGTATCAGATATGAAGCATTGTTAGGTATCTGTTCGCACACACGGAATGGCAGGAGAAATATGAATGAAATAATAATGGGAATACTTGTAATACTTTTGGTTATGTGTGGGTGTATGTGTTTTGCAAGCCTGCCAGCCGAATTTCGACAATTGTCGCGGAATTGTATTTCAACTGGGATGTGACTCCAGAACATGGCACGTGTCGTAGGCATATGGGCGACACATGGATAAGAGTATGCGTGTGCGTGGTAACTGTCTAAGTAGCTGGCGCAGATTTGATTCTGTGGGTGAAGGTGTATCAGGCGATGTGGAGATCAGGTGCAGACATCTCCCCAACAACCGCAAGCGATCGATATTTATTTACATCGGACTCAATCCCAACACCTTTGTTTCTGATGTTGAAGGAGGACTAAAGACCTTGGAGGATGTGACGTCGGGAGGGCTGAGTTCGTGCTGCCGCCATGGAACAACCATTCACCACGGATAATGGGAAGCAGGGAGACCGGTCTCAGCTCGGGACGCTAGTGGGGATGCGGACTCTAGGTTTGCCAGGGCGAGGCATAGTCTCGGAAGGCAGAGCGACAGACACTGGCTGGGTAAGGAGCTAACAGGTACTAGCCCAGGTGTGGAGCGGTTGACACTGGCTCGACAAGGAGCTGGCAGGTACTGGCCCAAGTGTAAGACAGACAAGGGTCTGGCAAACAGTGTGAGACTGGAAGTCGATTGGGACAGAAGTCGGGTTCCCAACTATATCTTACTAAAACTGCCATGAACAGCATTACATGGGGCATTGAAATCCCAAGTATAAGTCACGTGCAAGCCACGGGACAATTCCGTTATCGATGCCAGTTCCCAGGTCATTCAATAGCCACTCAGATGTTTCCACTGTTGTACATAAACGTCCACGCGGGTTTTTCCGCCATTGTACATGATGTCCGTCAAGGACTCATGAATCGACTAGATGCCATATGAGGGGTGTTGATGTGACATACCATCGGTGTGTGTTTAGTCAAAATCACAAAGCCAACAAGCCACGTCGCATTCCTTGTGCCTTAGCTACCTTCGCGAGCTCGAGCTTGCCGAAGTGTTGTCCGATGTGAAGAAGTCCAGTGCAGTATGCAACCTATGACCCTTGACCTTCCTGGGGGGGGTTTATAGGCTGAGGATTGAAAGGGGAGCAGGTTGGTCCGGGTAAAGGTTGAGGGGAGTCATGTTGGTCAAGATAAACCCTCAAAAATTGATAGTTTAACGGGTTTTGAAAGAAAAAAAAAAAGGCTAGGTGGCCCGAATAAAGGGGGTTTACACGGCCCAGACATGAGGGCTGGCTTTTTTTCTCTTTTTTTTTTAAAAAAAATGGAGGTTTATGCGGACCAAGTTGGCAAGGGGCAACCTAGTCTACTGAACCCCCCTGGGGGGTTTACCCGGACCACTTGGTGGATTTTTTTTCTCTCTCTTTTTTTTTTGAAAAATTGGGGGTTTACCCGAGTCAAGTGTCTGGCGTCACCCTGGTCCGAGTAACCCACCCTTTTGGCAATTTTGGCCAATTTGACTGGACTGGACACGTGGAAGACACCGGTTGGCCGGCTTGTGCGCGCGTTTGAGGTCGCTTGTGGACTGCTCTTTGCATTGTGTTGCTCGCTTCGCTCTGTGTGGACCTTGCACATTCCGAGTGGCCCCTGCACCTTGGTGAGTTGGCCCACCCTTGGACGCTGCACAGGACGGTGTGGGAGGTTGCACAGGGCGGTGTTGGAGATCACTCCCCGGGGCACGGGACCTGTCTGGTGATGGGCACGCCCCTAGCCAGAGGCCGTTTTGGGGTGACCCCCGAGTTTGTTTCCTTTGTGTTGCCGTGTCGTGTGATACGGCCATGTGCCTCGGAGTCCGGGCTTTGACCCAAGCCCCAAGGTGAGGTTGTAGTGGTGTCGTCCCCAAGGTGTTCGGGGCTGGTCCCCGCCCTTGATGGGATGTTGTGTGGCACGGCTAGCAGTCCCCGAGGATTGAATATGGTTCTATGACTAGGGCCGGTAGCGTTTTGCCGCCGGTAAAAGATGTTTTGGGAGTGATTCCCGGCCTTTTTGTGATGTACCGTGCAATACAGTGCATTGCTGTGAATCCCCGGGTTGGCCCGGCGGCTATGAAATTGGCGGCTCGATGCCACGTGTCGAGGGGTTGGGGGTGGTCCCCACCTTCTTGGGAGGTCGCCGTGTGTCACAGCAAGTGGTTCTGAGCCCGAGGTTCGAACCTGGCTTGTTGTAGAATTGCCAAAAATACGGCACCTGCAAGGTATTTGGGATAATTCCCCACCTTTAGTTGGAAGTCGTATAGCCCGGCGAACGGTCCCCATAACTCGAGTTTGACTCGGCGGCCAAGGCTGTCTATGTTGAGTCACTTGTAGGAGTGGCTCCCTGCCTCTTTGTCGGGTGCCTCGCTATGCGGCATGTTACTGCGAGTCCCCGGGTTGGCCGGGTGACTAAAATGTTAGCGACTCGACGCCGCTCACTAGATGGTCGGGGAGTGGTCTCCACTTTGTCTTGAGGTCGCCGTGGGGCACGGCAAGTCATTCCGAGTCCGGAGTCGGGTCCAGATTGTTGTAGAAACGCCCATGTAACAGGGTCCGCAAGGTGTTCGGGAGTGGCCTTTAATTCTTGATTATTTTCTGAAAATAAGTGGGTACAACAGTATCTAAACCCTCTCTAATTTTTAATATGACCTTAAGCATGCCATTCTTCAATAACACTCTTCCCACTTGAGTAACATGCTCTCCCCTCATCCTTAAAATCAAAAGGAACATAGGCATAAAGTTACAGGATGTCCATAAACCCCAACACATAATCTTATACACCCAACAACGATTCATAAAAGAACTGTATGATAGCCTACTTGATTTAATATATGATGATGAGCCTTTAGTCCCTAACACTGCCACATTATTTCTCATTGTTGCAGAAGGTCACAAAAGTGAAAGCAACAAGTAGCAAAAAGAAATATTGCATGCTTTTAAATAGAACTCCTGAGCATTTATTGTGTGTCCACATCAATGGAATGGGTGATTTATTAGTCAGATGCAAGTATGTGATGCCTATTAGAGGGTGGGCGCAGAATCAGAATTCAGCTCAGGTTACAGAATGAGCTAATTTTTCTGTGTACTAGTTAAGGATAGCATGGAGGATAATGTGCGTAAATATGTGGAGATGCCATATGTGGACATTGGAAAACAGTGTGACATCCTCAAATTTCAGAGTGAAGACAAGAATGTATAATGGCACAACTTTGTCCTGAAATGGCTTAGCAGTTTAAAAAGAAAAGTTACTGAGAAAAAAAACTTCCTGATCACAAAGTACTTCTAATTTTAATGCAGAAACATAAATGCCACTTTCTAGCAAAAGCAAATATATCTGTCCCTTCAACATGTTGCCATTACTTACACAAATGTAGTACCTGGATCCATTCAAGAAGCAATTCCATGTGCGTGCATCTATTGCACTTTGAAAGATCCTACAACATGAGAGATAGAGAGAGAGAGACAGACAGACAGACTGGGTCACATTGGCACTTTGAGTTTTTACAAAACAACCTAATACTTCTGCAACAAGGCAGAACAGAAATTTCAAATACAGAAAAGGAAACAAAAGACAATGGAGAAGTGTAAAAATCATACCACATGACATCCCCTTACTTTAGCTATTTCCTCAATCAGCACAGACTTTTTGATTAACAATGGTACCTGAAGAAGTGCGATCAAACTTGGCTTGAAGCAAAAACCAGAAGAAGAAACAGGCCTATGAGCAACTGAACCTGTTGCTTAGAATTTTTCTTTGATTTAATTTCAATAGTTTTTAAGAGCACTAATTTCACACCTGAATGACAAATCTAGGTTCAAAACTACCGGAAACTAAAGAAACCAAAGTCATAGCCTGATATAGAATGCGAGAACTTTGGGCATCATGAGCTGAGTTTGAGGTTATTTATTTAGCATATGTTAAAGTCCCGAACTCTAACTCAAAATCTGTTTTTGAGTTGAGGGAATTCTCCACATACATAGAGGAAGGTACCCATGGATATCTAATATGGGACTAAACCTCAACACCCTCCCTGGTGCCAAACCTGAATGATTACAATATGAGTGGAACAATTGAATGCTTAAGGTGAGTATGTCTGAAGGGATCCAATGGGTAGGCCCAGCTCTAACACCGCATTAAAGTCCAGAACTCCAACTGCATAGTCAAAGGAAAACTCCTTACCGGTGATTCCTTCCTCCCTACAGTAAATTATCATTCCTTCCTCCCTACAGTAAATTATCATTCTCCTAACATAAAAAGATAAATACTATTGGAAACCAAGTCTAAAGAGGCTGGTTGCACCAGCTTGGTAGTCAAATAGTCTTGACTTGGTTTTTCTGATTCACACGATGCCACTCAACAACACTTGTTGTTCACATTAAATGGGAGATTTGCAGCCCAAATGTTTATGGACTTCTTTCTCTCTTGGTTCACATAGAAAGGGTTCTTGGAAGTAGGGATGCGAATGAGTTGAGTCGAGCCAAGTACCATGTTGTTCAAACTTGGTTCATTAATTATCAACTAGAGCTCTTATGGAGCTCGAGCTGTTTAAATAGTAAACAGATCGAGTACTACTTTGTTCAAACTTAGCTCATTTAATAATTGAGCCTAATTCAAGCCCTTTGGATAAAAAATAATCTTAAGTTATTTATTGTTTGTCAACTTGTTTGAACTACTAAATAAATAAAAATGGATGAAAGAAGTATTTCTCCTATATCTATATATTAATTATATTATTAGATAGGATGTTGTCAAATTAAATGAATCATTAAAAGTTTATATGACTATATTACTAGAGAAATATAATTGAGTCTTAATCAAGCTTGTTCATGAACATAAACATGCCAAGTATTCCTATGTTCAAGCTTGGCTCGTCTAGTAATCGTGCCTAAAATTTTGTTCAAGCTTGGCTAGTTTACTTAGTAGAACGAGCCAAATCGAGCTTTTTTCGAGTCTGTTCATGAGTTGTTTATGAAGCATACATGTTCGCTTGCACCCCTACTTAGAAGCTTAGTCCCCTTAAAGAAGATTTTGTTGGCATTGGCTCCATAGGAAGGTGTTGCCTCCTGACATCTCTCAGAGAAAATAAAATAAAATAAAAAAGAAGCTATTAAGCTAGTATATGTCTGCTTAGTATACACCTTATTCTTGATTAGCAAGTGCTCTCTTTATACAAAAGTAGCAGATAATGACACCCTGATTTAAAGTAACATATGATAAAAATGACAAAGGTGTTATGAACTTATATGAGGCAAACCTAAATATACATGCATAGAAAGGTGACCATTTTAGTTACATCACTTCAGAAAGGATAACAGAACTGATTGCTGATATTGGCCTGAAGATCCTAGAATACAGCATGTAGCTATACCTGCAAATGAACAAAAATATTCCACAGCAATGAAAGCATGAGCTCCCTATCCCCACTGGCAACATCTTCAGCAACAACCAGCACTCCATCTTCATCAGATAATGGAACCCCAGCCAAGTTAAGGGATTGCAATGCAACATTACAGTTCTGGACATTCTTTTTCTGAGTGTCTGAGGGGATCATCAATTTCTACATATAGGAGTAGCAAGACCGATCAAAGGTTACTGGAAGAAATGATGTATAATACTGATATAAGATAATCAGCTGAAGGAACATACTGGAAGAACTGATGAATCACATAGCAAGAGTTGGATTGTTCTACAAAGCAACACCCCATCTTGAAGATCTTCAAATAGATTGATCACATGAAAATTATATTCTGCAAGTGGTGACTGCAAAAGCAAGAAGATTAGAATATATGAATCAAAAGCAAGACTTTTTTCTGATTGCCCAACAATACAAGTTACTGAATAGTAACAAAAGCACGGAATAGACAGTTTTAAGTTCAGAAACAAGAAAGTTAAAACCTTTTAGGTGACAAAAATGATAGGTTGTTATACGCTGATGAATATCAAACCCAAAATAGTACCTGTTGATGAGAGACCTTATAACCTACAATCACCAAATGTGCAAGAAGATCACCTTCTCCATGCATCACCTCTGATAAGAACTCTAGCATCACGAATGAAAATGGATTAAGAGGAATCTTGAACCTGTCCTCTGGAATATAAAAATGCCTTGTCCAGTAAAAAGAGAAGCCTTTTTTAACATCAAAGTTCTTACCATGAATAACTTGCTGACTTGATTTTATATGGAATTGTTGACAGAAAAGCAAAGGGGAGCCACCATCGATGCCATCAATGCCATATTTAACAGGAAGTGTGCTCTCACATTTTGCTTTATCAAGCAATAAGATGAGCAATAAAAATCTCTTTAGTATAATACTCCCCAAAGCTTCAAAATAACCTGGTCTGTAGATACCGTCAACCAATTTGTTATAGGCATAAGTTTTTGCAAGACCAGCATGAGAGAAAAATTGCCTCTCAATGACCATCTTTATAAACTTATCTTCTGAAGCTGAAGTCCCTTTCTCAGTTTGCAATAGTGAGTCACCTCCCAAAATAATGTACAATCCAACCCGAAGCCATGTTGGGTTATAGCACATGAGAACCTTCATTGCCTTCTCACGGAGACCTACATCAGTTACTATTGGGCAGTGTGCCTTCACTTTTAACCTCCCTTCATCTATATTCTGAAAAGGGAATTTAATATTCTAAATGCTGAAAGGGGAAAATTATAAATAAGTATAAATAGACAAGAATAGAGAAGAACTTTTGAGTCAACACAAATAAAAATTTGGATTATATGGTGATCCATTTGATCATATGGAAATGAGATCTTATTTCAAACGATCATAAGTTACTCAAGCCTTACTCACGAGCAATTGTTTTTCATCATTTATTCTTTATCATCGTCATCATAATCCTCATACCACTAACCTAGATTAGACTAGACCCATTGAAGGATCCAACGATTTGGCAAAGTTTTATGATGGACCATATGCTAGGTTGTGTGAGCACCTGGCCAAGGTTACTTTAGATCATATTAGAGATCAGTAATTCAGTATGCAAAAGTTGCAAAATCATCAAAGTGACTGCACAATTTAGGCTCTCATGCATCAAAGGAGTGACCCTTGAATGCTCCCATAGACATTGTAAAGAATCTATATGATGATAGAAAGAAATAAGTTTGATGAGGGCTGTTATCAGCCAAAAATAAGTTGAACTCAATGTCTTAACAGCTACACGTGTACACATTATAATATGGGTTTTTGCATGAAAACCATTGTTAAATGGGAATTTGCAAAAAAATCATTCCTGCAAATGTATTAGCAGGCATATCATTGTGTAAATCTGAATTGTGCAAAAATACCATATTTATTTGTAGATATATCACTTATTTTTGCCAAAAACTTGCAAAAAAATCACGCTTAAATGGCATTTATGCACTATTTGAATTAACTCAGTGATATGTCTGCTAATGCATTTCTAGGAATGGTTTTTTGTAAATTCACTTCTAACAATGGTTTTCATGCAAAAATCCTTATAATATTCATGTTATTCTCTAGGACAATTATCAGCCAAAAACAACTTTGATCTCTTATATATATATATATATAAAGATTTTCAACCTTGACTGAGCTTTAAAACGCTTTCTGAGTAAACTCCTAATTTGAAGTGACATGGCTCTCATCTGTATTAGTATAACACACATTATTTACTTAACACACAATTTACATCGCAGAAAAGTTTTTTAACTGGCCTGGTTTTTTACTTTTAAAGTCGCTCTCGTCAAGATCCTCCTACCAATATCAAGGGCATCAACAAAATGCCAAGAGGCTAGCTTATCGAGCCATGATTTGTAAATATGAAAATAAAAATGACTAGAATGTGTCGTTTCTCATATGGAGCATGGATAACCACTGTCTACCACTTTTCATCTAAACAGAAATCACAGAAACCGTGCCAAAAGCATTTTGTATCACACAGAAAAGCAGACGTATACGTAATGAAGCACAAGCGCAAATTTGTGGAGAAAAACAAATGAAATTTAAATTAAGACAAACTGATAAAAGTAATGAAATAAAGCACCAAGCACAAATTTATGGAGATCTCGGATAGAGAGCAACAGACAGTAAGGCAAAGTGTTCCAACGATAAGCGGACCTTGGTAACCTGGCTCATGATTGAAAACACCTCCTGGCAGCCCCTCTGGCTCAAATGAGCATTCATCCTCTCCTTCAAGTCCTCGAAGCTACAGACATCCTTCAGCGAGACCTGCAACGACGAGAAGGTCGACTTCGACGTTGATGGTGACGCCACAGTTTCGGCTTTCTGGCAATCTCCCCTCGGGCGCTTCGGGCACCGCCAGGCGCCTCGACTCCCAAATTCCCAGCTCCCCCCAAGCTATTACGCTTCCCACGGCCGCACACTTGCGCGGCCGCTTGGTTGCCCGGCAGATAACCCACATTGCAGCCGCAAGATCCGGGGACCCGGAAGAGGAAATTGAGCCAGGCGGAGAGGGAGCGGGAAAAGGACCTCAGGGCCTTCTCGCGGCGGGCCTGGGCCCTCCTGGCGGACCTGGACTGCTCTAGCTCGAAGGCCCTGAGCCGGCGGGCGGCCTTGGAGTGGGCGGCAGGGGCGACGGAGGGACGGCGGCGGAAGGCGGAGGCGGACGGGGTGTTCTTGGAGGCGGTGAAGAAAAGGGCGCACGGGGAAGGGGGGTTGTGGAGGGTGGAGCGCTGCGGCCGAGGGGTCTTGTAGTTGGAGACGTCACGGAGGAGGGAGGGGGAGGAGCTTGGGAGCGGCAAGGGCGGAGGGGGAGGGGGGTCGCCTCGCCCCGCCCTCCTGCGGTTCTCCATGAGAGAGAGAGAGAATGGAACAGAGCAGCGGGGGTCGGGGGTTTTTGGAATTTGAAAGGGGAAGCTGGTGGGCGGGAGGCCGGAGTGGACCGAGTGGTCGACCTGTAAAAAAAAAAGTGGGAACATAAAGTAACGTTCGGGAGCAACTGGAGTGGTGGGGCCCGTCGGAATCCTGGAACTGAAACTGAATGGGTTTATTGGGCCGACAGGTGGCATCTACATTTCATAGGTCGCATTTGGTGAGATTTATTGGGTAGTTTTTTGTTCTCGAAAATCTCATTCTTAAAAATTAAAATAAATAAATATTGATCGCATCAAAATTTTTAAAAGTCAGTAAGCTCTTTTCTAAAGACTTTAGAGAAAAAAAAGTCAAAATCCATTTGTTTCCCAAACGTTTAGACCTCGATCTCCAAAAAAAAAAAAAGAACTTTGTTGTTTATTTCGCTGTTAAATGACTTAATTGTTTTGTTTTTGAATTGCTGGTTTAAACATTAATATAATTTTAAATTTTAACATCAAGAATATTCTAGTTCGGTGATCATAAAACAATATATTTTGTTAGTATTTAACCGTGGAAAACCCCCAAAAAAAGAAATTCTCAGTATCGCATGGGTCAATGTAAACCATTATAATTGTTCCGTTTTACAATTTTCTCGGGCGGTTTTGTTTCACTGTTAAATAGAAACGATTACAGAGTTTCAGGATGTTTTAAGTTTGCGCTTTTGCTTCAAAACGGAGACATGGAAGGGACCGTCAGTTCCTCCGGTATCGTTTCTTTCTCGTTAGAATATTAGAAAAGTGGGCAGAGACAACTCTTCTCGTATGATCGTTGAAGTAAGATATGTCAACTTGGGATGAGATGGTCTGAATGGTCCGTCTCGTCTCGTCTCAATCAGATAATCAGAGGTCAAGACGATTGATTTGTGAGACACAATCGAGATAATTTATATATTATTTTAAATTTTTATAATAAAATAATTTATAAATTAGTTAGTTATAGATCTCAAGGTTAATCGTGAGATCTCTTTAGGTTTGAAACATATTTTTAACGTGTTTTTATTTATTTTTCTTAAAAAAAATATTTTTAAAAATTTTATTTAAAATAATATTATTTAAAACAATTATTTAAAATAGTGATAAAGTTGAGATTTAAACATGGAACGTCCATGTAAATCACACGATAACTAATTAACCAAGATAGAATATCATTTGATTTATTTTATTTTATTATATATATATAATTTTTTATCTTAATATATAACGATATCGACCCGTACCATTCTATCCTGAGTCACAATCGGACGAACGAAACGATAAACCCTGAGCCTCTCTTTGGTATTGATTTATCTCGGGGTTAGCTCTAAGTTAACTCCTGGATAAGTTTTTTTGTATTTTGGTAAGGAGTTAGTATTAGTCGGTTTATGTTAAAGGTTAACCTAGGGATATTCTTTGGTTTTGAAACCCACACCCAAGGGTGGGTTAAGGTGGGTTAACCTCCTACCTCAATAAATACTCAATTAAATGTGTCTCTCTCTCTCTCATAATAAATGATATTTCTCTCTTATTATTACTAGGTTAACTTACTATTTACCAAATCATACTAGATTAAAATTAGGTTAGTCCACATCCTTACTCCCAGATTAACTACCCTCCTACCAAATCAAAAATAAGTTAATTCCGAACTACTTTAATCAGATTGACTTAACCCATCTTTAGTCAAACTCCATACCAAAATCACCTGATAGTATCATATCTCCCATTCATCGTGACGTTGACAGAGTCCACGACTATCAGATCTCATTTGCAAATTTACTAAGCAAAAATATTCAGTTTTAGATTTTTTGCATACTTACCCCTACAAACTATCATATTTATATATACATCTCTGCCTTTCGCATATTGTCATAAGTACCCTCGATAGTATCAAAAAGTTATAATTCTACCCTTCCAACCAAAAACCCGTCGACTCCAGTCGAATTTGTCAAAAAAAATAATACTTTTACACGTATACTCTTAAATTCATCAGAATTTCGTATACCCCTAATTTCACCCGAATATATAGAATCTTCTGGACATATTCGCTTGATTAAGATTATTTGATAGAAGAGTAATATTTAGTGCACCACGTGCACTAATTATATTCATCGATGTAATTAATATAATTTTTATATTTTTTTAATTTTTTTTAGTTTTTTTAATAATTCTCACGTCTAATTAACTTAGTGTATCATTCACGTCGTCATCCGATGACATGGCGTGAGGGCCACATAAAAAAAAATCCCTCTATGTATAATGAAATTGAACTAATTTCATTATTCATAAAGTTGAGTTTTTATTTTTACTTGACTCTTACGTCACGTCATCTAGTAACGTGAATGACACACCAAATTAATTAAACTTGAGAATTATTAAAAAAATTAAAATATATATTAAATACTACACTAATTAATTAGTGCAATAGGTGCACTATTCATTACTCATAGAAGAAGGATAAGGGTTAGTTTCTTAAGACAGCCAATAGACCGGCCGCCGAAGTAAACTGAAGCATTACACAATCATAAAACAATACATACATATATATATATATATATATATATATATATATATATATATATTAGATTTTTCTATGCCAACCATTTAAGATAAGTCCATCAGATTAAAAAATGCGAATGCATTATTTCCCGATTAAGCTTGACGCTAACAGGTTCGTCAGATTCAATCCAAAGGGTCCGCTTCCAACAACTACGGTGATAAGTTATGAGAATGTTTTTTAGGACAAGTCTAGGCTTAGAATCTCAAATAAAATCGTCTACTCCATTTCTTCCCACCCCTACAATAGAGCCAAGAACAAGCAAGCACCACTGAAGGCTAGTTCTCGAATAGGTAGACTTAACAATCCAAACGTAGTCAATTCCAACATTGTATTCCATCCAACCAACCGGAAAAATGGAACTTAACATCCATATAGACAAAATATTGTAAACATGTCGAACTTCTATTGTGTTATTCTCAGGGTTCGACAAATCGAGTCGGGACTCGCACGACCTGATCCATCCCAATCATAGATCGAGACGATCGATCTGTGAGACGTAACCGAGTCGTTATATATATTTAATATTTTATTTTAAATATAAAATATTTTATAAATCAGTTGATTAAGTGACTTCGTTCGTTCGAGAATAATTTGAGTTTGAAACTCACCGATTTCATGTGTTTTTTCTTTTCTTTTTAAGATTTTCAATCAAAAAATCTATCAACGGATTCTGATATTATTCGGATCCGCTTTAAATTCGAGTTCATATTGTGACGGACAATACAAGGGATCTGGCTTCACAATTTTTAGCATCCGGAAGCAATTCCCGGGAAATTTCTTTTACACTGAGAGCATTTATGATCGGTTATTGACAATCATGTACACAGATAGATAAATAACATGGAAGCATTTATTCATGAATACATGCAACATATCCACGCTAAAGATTTAAGTTTTTCATATCACCATAAGCCATAAAAGGGGACCATGGAATAGGCAATCTACCCATGCAATCAAATAAGTTATTCCATTTTGTGTCATCATTCCAAACAACACATTAACCAAATCCAGCATGTCACATGGGATTAAGCACCCAAATCCTTTTGATGTAACAGATAACAGTGCAGTGGATTTTGCGTTCATGCCAGGTTGACACCATACTAATCGTACGTGGAAATTTCCAACCTGCTCTTTACTCTGCCTTATGCGGGAAGTGGTTCCCCCCTGTTGAGATCTTGTAGAGGTAAAAGAGAGTCATCAAACCACTGCAGGAGAAGCAGTACACATCAGTAAGGGATGTTGCATATTACATGTAACAGTCAGAGGTAAATGGTTACTCTTGCAAGCATTTTAAGGAAATAGAGCTGGCGAGTACTGGATTTTTGAACGTGGAAGTAAAATATAAATAAATAACCATATGAAAAGAGAAAGCATCAGTTACCAACAAAAGCTACAATAGTCGTACAAAATTGTTGCTGCACACCTGTTCTCTACCGATGGATATGCTGCAGATCATAGTGAACCTGGTAGCTGTTTCTGCATGTACTAGCTCGGCATCATGGAAGGGAAATGGCTATCCTTAACAAGCTCCAGGTTGGACCTTAAGTTGGAAAGTCTGGTATGGTATGCAGTTGGTAATATTTTTTTTCAGTAGGTACTTTTTTTTTTTACGGGGAGGAGAGAACATGGGATTGAACCCAGGACCTCCCCCTTGGAAAGGGGGAGGATGTCCACTCCACCACTGACGGGGGACTATGCAGTTGGTAATAATTTGCATCGGTTTCCTCAAATCCCCAGTACTTGCTCCTAACTAAGAATGGGGGTTGCCACATCAAACTGGTACTTTACTTTTATATTATGTAATTTGAAAGTATCCATTCAGCTATCGTTCTCATACTTAGGGAGAGAATGTCCAAGGAATATAAGATTAAAAGACTTCAGAAAGACAGCAAAACACTGTTATATGAAAAGAGATGGGGAATGGAGAATGAAAGATAATAAGAAAAAAAGGCCATCAATTTTTTAGTGCATGTGTGTGTATGTGAGAGAGAGAGTTGGTGGGGGGGGGGTGACAGTCATCAATTTTGTGAAAGTCATCAATGGTGGAAGAGGAAGAAGACAGTGGATAAAGATAAGAAATTAGGCATAGCATATATGTGGACATGATCAATAATAGAGTGGAATCGCGGAATATGATGTGTTCCCAACCCAAATTAAGTGTGATTCGGTGGATGACAACGATGAAGAAGAGAAAGGTGAAAAAAGAAGTAAATTCTAGAGGAGTTCAAAACTTCAAAGAGGTCAACATGCCAAAAGGCACTGACAAAAGCCCCTGAGACATATCAGAAGACATAAAACACTTTTGCATATATAGCCTTCTTGTAAAAAATGGATAAAGAATTTTCCTAGAATCTATCCCCTTAATGTAAATTTGTGCACCTGCGACCCTCTAATAGGAATCACTAACACCAATAGGCATATCCCCGGAATAATCTTCTAGAAACGGGACCTGTTTGTCTACATAACCCTCTGATGTGTTGATTTCAATGGTTGTTGTAATGCTTCGACTGAGGCCTAAGAAAGCTTTTTGAATTGACAGAATGATAAAATATGGTGAGTCCAAAATAGTGTAAATACAGTGCAAGGGAGTATTTTCACAGTTAGATCTCTGTGAATGGTTCATTTTTTTCCTTTTAAGGAACATATATCGAAACCCAGTGTACATAACTCAGGAGACGTAGACAGCAGTCAGCCAGTCAATTATTCTTTAAAATTGTAGGGCTAACTCTAAATGATCTTTTTAGTTTGTTGCCCAGAAAGCCAGAATATGATCTCCCTACATTTGGATGACCCCATGGGATCTATCTTTCAATTCTTCCAAGCCAGCCATATGTTTTGGAAGGTCGCTAAGGGCACTATCCATTCCATTAAATGATATAATAATATAGCACACAATACATTGACCAACCAAACTACCGGCTAATCAACCAAGCACAAGGACAGAAGAGACATGAAGCCAGAGGAAGGAAATCACTATTCTAACAAGGAGGTAAAAGAGCAGATGACCAAGTACACCCCCTCCCCTCAAGGATGGCAAAGAAGAAAGATTACAACCATAGTTTAAAAGGTCTTGAGACAATTGTGAGGCGTTTTCTGTAAGCCTCATAAGGGGGAAGCCTTAAGACACAATGAGGCGTAAGCTTTAATAGACTAAGAAAATAATCTTAAAGCCATCAAAAAAGCTAAAAACAACATTGATTTTCATGGGTTAATGCTATATCAACTCAATGATAGATTCATGTTATGTCAAAAGTACTAAATTATGAACTAACTGCCTAGCGCAGTTGGCTCGACAACTTTCCCTATATGGGGGAGGGCCCGAGTTCGAACCCGGTTATCCCCTCCCTGTTAAAAAAAAGTACCTACCGAGAAAAAAAAATTGAATTATACTTTAAGAACAACAAAAGAAATATAAATCTTGGGTCTACCCTACAACACCTCATTACATCACCTTCTCAAGTGATGCACAAGTCTCAAGCAAATGCCTTGAGGTGGTGAAGGCGGTGAGGTGTACCACCTCAATCATAAAAAAAAACGTAAGTCTCAAGTAAAAGATATGAGACGCATGCCTTAAGACGTTTTTCTAGTGTCTCACGTTAAGACTTAAGCCTTAGTGTCTTGAGGTGCCACCTTTTTAAACAACGATTACAACATGAAAATTCTCCAACCTTTTAACTGTTCGGAAGAGTATTAAATCCTCCATGGACTCGCACCAGAGAACAGGTTTGATACTCCATGAGAGTTATGAAAATGCGAGCAGAATTTTGCAACCATCTCTAAAGATCCTACTATTCCTCTCAAGACAAATACTCCACATGACTGCTGGCAGAAGCACTGTCCACCATTGCACCCCTTGACAAATAGGAGAGGCTACTTTCCAATCCGTAAATCCACCACTTGAATGGCCTCCACCAATTTGCCTGGAGACATCTAGATTGGGTTCTCCACAACACCAGTAATTCTGCATGACCCATAGATGGCCAACTGATTCACCATATAAAACACAGAAATACATGAGCTGCTTATATTCGGAAATATCTTTTTCAACAGCTTTCCTGCAGGTCGTCTATTCCATGGAATTTTCCATGAACATACTTATCTGACTATGCTTATTACAACTCCATGTCATGCTGGCATACACATTATTATCTAAACCTTGTTATCCACAAACTTTCAATTCCTTCAACATCACAGGCATACTGCTGCCAATCTCCTCTATTGGGTGACCTCGAAATATAATAAACAAAATAAACAGAGTTTTATGCATAAGGACATACCTTAGCAACACAGCGGAAATATACGTATAAAGAAAATCTTTACTCGTGGAGTCGGGAAGCAGCTACCAGAGTTACTTTCAAGTGACCACACTTCAAATCCAAGGACTCGGGTGACGTTCCTCCGGAGCTGGCGCCACCACGCAGTTGGCACCTCGGTGCAAGGGACTGAACTTTCTTCCTTCTCTCTTACCCTCACACTCCCTTTCTCACACTCACTGTATGCACATGCACACAGTAAAAATGTCTCACCCGCACACACATATTATCTTCACCGTTCACTATACTTCGGCTCTGATACCAGTGTTGGGTGACCCCGGAATAAAATAAATAAAATTTTATGCATAAGGACATATCTTTGCAACATAGCGGAAGTATATGTATAAAGCAAATCTTTATTCGCGGAGTCGGGAAGCAGCTACCAGAGTAACTTCTAGGTGTCCACACTCTAAATCCAAGGACTCGGGTGACGTTCCTCCGGAGCTAGCGCTACCACGTAGTTGGCACCTCGGTGCAAGGGACTAAACTTTCTTCCTTCTCTCTTACCCTAACACTCCCTTTCTCACACTCACTGTATGCACATGCACACAGTAAAAATGTCTCACCCGACCTCCATGAGATTCTTCGAACAACAGAAGGGTGGTCCGTTAAGTTGTCACCTAACTAACGGAGCACACAGAACATCTCGGTGTGTATCTCAGACATTTAATATTCACCTGATTTGACACTCTGAATCTCTTAAAAATAGACAGTGTCAAACCCCCAAATGCAAGTGCCCATGACTTTATCACCACACAGACAATAAAGCCTCCCGAGATATGAGCAACTAAGCATGGTGAAATATTAAAATGACTTCCCTATGCTGTTTATGTCAATCCAATTCGTCTTGACCGCTTTCCTAGACATGTTTTGTTGGACGATATTAATCATCGCCCTAAATGACATGCTAAAGTAGTGGCATCAAGCGTCATTTTCATGACACAGCGTTGCAGGTCACTGGGGATACACTAGGAATCACACAACTGTGATCTATGAGCTCACACAATGATGAAGAGGGATCCATTCATCATTCTCATATGCGGTCACATATTACACATGCGGTATGATACACATGCCGCGGTGTTCTTCCATTTTCATGGACGTGTTACTAATAACATATGATTATTAAACACCGCACGGATACAAATCCAGTTGCGACTTACGCAGCTAACCAGAGTCTCGCAAACCAGTTGATCCCACTCAGCGCCTTCTTGCGACTCACATATCCGGAATTTACAGGCTCCATGGGATTACCGCGAAATTCTCATGGTCGATCTGCATCAGATCTCATCTTAGTCCTCAGCTAAGGTGACATATATAATTCATTCGAGATATTCCCCTTACTCCCCGACCTCCAGGGTGACAGGAATATCAGATGCCTCATCTTTGTCGCTTTCGATAAGCGTCAAAGGCGAATCACCCGTGTGAGAGGGTCGATTCTAAGCCTGGTGACACTCTGACGATGTGTAAAGCATTCCCATAACGCACAGAACATAATGAGCAAACTTTAATGATGTCGAAAATTATAACAATTATAATTTACAAAGACCCATAGACTTACAATGGCCAACAAAACTTTCTCTGGCTATTTGCTTCGTTAGTGGATCAACTACCATACGACCAGAACTAATCTGTCGCACTACCACTAACCCATTTACAAGCAAATCTCTTATATACTGGTAACGAATATCAATGTGCTTCGTTCTGCTGTGATATTTAGGATCTTTTGCAAAAGCTAGTGCGGAAGTGCTATCTATATATAGCAGTACAACCTCATCACCATGAGGTGTAAGCACCAAGCGCTGCATCAAATTATGCAACCATACAGCTTCTTGACTCACCGCAGAACAAGCCACATATTCCGCATCCATAGTGGATAGGGCAAGGCAAGACTACTTCTTGCTACACAACGAGATAGCTCCACCAGCTAACAGGAACACGAAGCCTGAAGTGGACTTTCGCTCATCTCGGTCACTAGCCCAATCCGCATCACTATATCCCACTAGCTTTAGGTCACCTCCATGGTAACGTAAGACATAGTCTGATGTCCCTCGCAAGTAACAAAAATTTCGTTTAACTATCTTCCAATGCGCGGGACCGGGGTTACTCTGATAACGGCTAACCAAACTCACTGTGAAACTAATGTCCGACCGAGTACACAACATGGCATACATTAGATTTCCAATCGCAACGGCATAAAGCACTCTAGGCATTTCTCTCTTTCCTTCTTCATTCTTGGGGCATTGGCTAGCACTCAGGATACATCCTTTTTCAAGTGGAGTATCAATGGGTTTCGAATTGTACATTCGAAAAAGCTCCAGGATTTTATTAATGTAGGTTTCTTGAGACAAACTCAATGACTTTTCCGAGCGATTTCGGACAATTTTCACACCGAGCACACAGCTCGCTTCACCCATATCTTTCATCTCAAAGACAGAAGATAGCCATCCCTTGATAGCATTGATTAACTCCATATTATTTTCGGCTATCAAAATGTCATCAACATATAACGACAAAATGAGGAAGCTCACTCCCACTCGCTTGACGTACACACAGTGGTCCTCTTCAATCATCTCGAAATCATATGAGAGGATTGTCTCATGAAATTTTAAATACCACTGTCTAGACAGCTGTTTCAAGCCATATATCGAGCGTTTAAGGCAGCAAACTTTTTGCTGACCTTTAACCTCAAAACCTTCTGGCTGGAGCATATAAATCTCCTCGTCTAATTCTCCATTGAGAAATACAGTTTTTACATCTATTTGGAACAACTCCAAATCAAGATGCGCGACAACAGCCAGAACCAGGCGAATGGATGAAAATCTCACGACTGGTGAGAATGTTTCATCATAGTCTATACCCTCCTTTTGGGTATAACCCTTCGCCACCAATCGTGCTTTATATTTATCTATAGCCCCATCAGCCTTGCGCTTAAGCTTGAAAATCCACTTCTATCCAACAGCTTTGCGCCCAGGCGGGAGTTCCACCAACTCCCAGACTTCATTCTGCGCCATAGACTTAATTTCATCTTGCATGACAGCTTTCCACTCTTTCCTAAACAAGGATGCAAGAGCTTCCTGAACAGATCTGAGCTCTTTATCATCCATGGGCTCACAAATAACTGCCTCATCTTCAATTTCGAAAAATCGACGGGGCACATCCCACGCTTGCTACGACGTAATGAGTCTTGATATTCTAGTGGTTCTATTGGTACACACCCACTGGACGCACTCCCACTAGGCTGATCATCCCCACTATTTTTAGCAGACACATGTTTAGGAACGTATTCCCTCCCTGCGTTGAGAGATCATATGATTTTTCCAACTCATGGAGATCAAGACTCTTTCCACTGTCGCCAATACTAGGAAATTCTTTTTCTAAGAAAACAACATCTTGGACCTCTCACTCTGTCAATCCTCCTTCTGGACGTTATCCATAGATGACATAACCCACAGAGCTCTCTGGATATCTAATGAAGGTAAGCTTTTGAGCTCTGGGGCCAAGTTTCCCAAACTTATTTGACATGTCATGGACATATCCCGCTGACCTCCATGGCCGCAAATTATCTAAATTGGGCTTGTGGCCATGTCACAACTCATATGGGTGGAAGGAACTGACTGTGAAGGCACACGGTTCAAGATATACACAGCAATTAACAAAGCATTTCCCCAAAAAGAGATAGGAAGGTTCGCTTGCACCATCATTGATCGAACCATATCTAGCAACGTTCTATTCCTTCGCTCATCAACACCATTTTGTTGTGGCGTGTAAGGAATGGTGAGTTGCCGCCGAATACCTTTTTCTTCCCACAATGTTCGGAAGTGATCGGACAAATATTCGCGTCCGCGATTTATCCGAAGAGCTTTAATACTCTTCTCCTTTTGATTCTCAACCTCGGCTAGGAAGTGCTTAAAACAATCCAGCGTTTCATAGCGGTGAGCGATCAAATAGATATATCGTATCGCGAATAGTCATCTATAAATGTGAGAAAGTAGGTATAACCGTGTCGTGCCCTCACACTCATTGGTCCGCAGATGTCGGAGTGGACTAACTCCAAAAGTGTTGACGCCCTTATAGCCTTTCCAAAAGGCTTCCGGCATGCTTTCCCAACAAGACACGGCTCACATCCCGACAACCTTAGTGACTCGAACTAATCTAGCCATTCTATCTTGCCCTATGTGACCTAAACGAGCATGCCATGTCGCATAATCTAAGTCTTTATTATTCAACACACATGTTGAAAGAGAAGAAGAATAAGAGACATTGTCTATGAAAGGATCCAATATAAAGAGACCATCATTCATCTTACCATGTCCATACACAATATTGTCCAAAACAATATTTATACTACAGCTGGAAAAGGTCAAACAAAAACCTAAAGATAACAAGCTAGAAACTGACAGGAGATTATAATGGATCCCAGACGCATAGAGCACATTATACAGAATCGACGTACGTCCATTCGAAAAACGGAGTTGGTACGAACCGACTCCCAGGACTTCTTCGCTGGTTCCATTACCCATAAAAACTCTTTGCCTGTCTACAGGGATCATATGGCATTCCACGAAGCCAGCTCGATCCATGGTTATATGTTTGGTTGCTCCTAAATCCACAATCCACACAGGATTAGGACGAGCAGTTGAACATGTGTACAAACATAAACATATGGAGAGCTAGGTACATTAATTACCTTCTTCGACTAAGGACACTCACGAGCGAAGTGGCCTCTCTTCCTGCAGTTAAAGTATCTTATATGGCTTTTGTCTTTCTTTTTCTTCCCGCCACGTCTTTCACGGCAGTGCTTAAAGGACTGATTTTTTTTGGGGCCTGGTGTGGCATCTCGCCCTTGCAATTTCCTCTGTGATCCCTTCCTGCCACATCGACCACTACTCTGACCGACATTCGCAGTGGCGCGATGCAAAATCTCGCGCTCAGCTTCTAACTCAACATGACGAGAAATATCTGAAAAATCATTGATATTCTAGTTATGCGTTAGATTTTGTTTTATTTGGAACCACGAGTCAGGCAAAGATCTAATCGCAGCCTACACCTATTGCTCGTCGGTGAGATCATGTCCCGCCGCCTTCAAATCACGAATCATATGAGCCATAACCCTCAGGTGCTCAGTCATCGTGTGGCGCGAGTCCTTCCGGTAGGTTTCAAATTTCAAAACAAGAGCCCTCAACCGGGTCACAGACGTCCCCCAAAGGTAAATCTTACCTGGTCCCACATTTCCTTGGCAGTACTAAAACTCTCAAACTCACCAATGAGATCGTCCTCCATCGCACTTAGCATAGTGAAGGGCGCACTGTGATCTCTTTTAAACCAAGTCTTATAGGTTTCTTGGCCTTGGCAATGTTGGGCGGTGTTCCCCTCTTCGGGCGGTAACAAGGTAACAGTAAGATGGACGAACAACTCTTCGTCATCTAGGGGATATTGGATCTTACGATGCCACATCTCATAGTTTGTGCCGTTTAATTTTTCACCCCTAGTGAGATCCGCAATAACATGCTTGGCGACCATAGTTATCAACCACTACATAAATAGTAAACGACATCAATTTATACATCGTCTCAATTTGCTAACAGAAGTCCAAACTAATTTATATTAAACTTTCTTATATGGTGAAATCAAAAGCAGAGTCAGACAACTACAATCATCTCCCACTCACATAAGATCATTTAATAATCTTAGAATGACTTCGAGCAAATTTATAATTTATATCAGATATGCAAAACAAATTCACATATTATTATATGCAAAACAAATTCGCACTATATGCAAAACAAATTTGCAGTTTTCATATGCAAAACGAATTTGCACATATATGCAAGACAAATTTGCACAGTGTTAAAAAAAATAGTATCACATATGCAAAACAAATTTGCCTTCACATGCAAAATAAATTTGCATGATATGAGGAAGTAAGAGTGCATTTAACATGTTCCCAAAAATAAACTAAAAATACTATTTTATAAACATGTTAGTGTAATATGCACATGATTCGCTACAAGCGTGTACAGACACACGCGCAAAATGCGGAACAAAAGTATACTACTAAAAAGAACTATATATAAGGCATAATACAACTCACAACAACTGTACATATCTATAAAGTACTACCAGCTCTCCATCTGGAGTCACAATAGGAATAATCGGAATGAGTGGTGGTGGAGGTGGTGGTTCCGGAGGCCTAACTGGTGGCGACCCACGCCGACTAGGCGGCCAAGGCTCCCACTCGGCCTGAACAGGCTCTGGAGGCTGTTGCGGCGTCGGTGGATACGAGGGAACCTCTCTAGCTGGGAACTCAGTAACGGCCTGCCAGCTCGTCGCTGTGGCTCTCTCTACTCCGGCAGAAGTCGCGGTCGTTGGTGGTCGAGACGCTTGATCTCTCGCCAATAAGGGGAGAGAGCTCTCCCGGTACTGTGTGACCACCCTCACGACATCTGCGTGTCCACCCTCTATATGTCTCTGCCCACGTGATCCTGCCAGCTCCTCAACGGGTACACGTGCGAGTGGTGTAGCGGTCGAGCTCGCTGCAGTCTCCAGGGACGATCCTCGAAGAGCAGTGTAAAAACCCTGCCGGTACTCTCGGGCTGTAAGGCGACGCCGTCGAGGGGGCAACTCCTCCGCAGGAGCGCGCACAGGGGCACTCGGCTCAACGTCATTTTCTCCTGACGATGACGATGGTGGCTCTAACCCTCTTTTCATCTGGGCGGACTGCACCAGAGGGCTTGCGGGTATGCCTAGCATTGCCCGTAGTGGCGCCAAAGCCCTCGCAGGAGAGAAAGAAGGGAGAGAGTCACGCTCCGAGGATGACTCCTCGGAGTGGAACATCGTCATGGTGGGGAGGAAATGACGGGGCCGTCATCAAATACAATTCTTTGCCAAAATAAATAGCCAAATAAATAGCATGAACTTAAAATAAACTAGACGGAACAATTCTGACATATCCAGGACGAACCCAGAACAATATTAATTAAACATGATGCATCTGGCATAAAATAAAATTATACGGGACTAACCCGGCATGTCCGAGACAAGTCCAGAACAAATAAAAAATTAAACGGGACGAGCCTGAATAAAAGAAAAGTAATCGAGACTAACCCCACATGTCCGAGACAAACCCAGAATAAAATAAAAAATAAACGGGACTAACCCGATATTAAATAAAATTGCACATGAAAAATCCAGAATATAATATCGGGTTGTCCCGGATTTGCTTTATACATATACTTCAAGGTCGTCCTGTTTAATATTTTATTTGTTCTGAGTTTGTCCCGGACATGCCTCGTTAGTCCCGTGTAATTTTATTTTATGGCAGATACATCCTGTTTTATTAATATTGTTCTGGGTTCGTCTTGGATATGTCGAAATTGTTTTGTCTATTTTATTTTAAATTTATGTTATTAATTTGACTATTTATTTTGGCAAAGAACTGTATTTGATGGCGGCCACGTCATTTTCTCCCCACTATGACGATGTTCTCACTGACCACTCCGAGGAGTTCATCCCCGGAGCGTGACTCTCTCCCTTCTTTCCCTCCTGCGAGGGCTTTGGCGCCACTGCGGGCAATGCTAGGCATACCCGCAGGCCCTCTGGTGCAGCCGGCCCAGATGAAAAGAGGGTTAGAGCCACCATCGTCATCGTCAGGAGAAAATGACGCTGAGCCGAGTGCCCCTGTGCGCGCTCCTGCGGAGGAGTTGCCCCCTCGACGGCGTCGCCTTACAGCCCGAGAGTACCGACAGGGTTTTTACACTACTCTTCGAGAATCGTCCCTGGAGACTGCAGCGAGCTCGACCGCTACACCACTCGCACGTGTACCCGTTGAGGAGCTGGCAGGATCACGTGGACAGAGACATATAGAGGGTGGACACGCAGATGTCGTGAGGGTGGTCACACAGTACCGGGAGAGCTCTCTCCCCTTATTGGCGAGAGATCGAGCATCTCGACCACCAACGACTGCGACTTCTGCCGGAGTAGAGAGAGCCACAGCGACGAGCTGGCAGGCTGCTATTGAGTTCCCAGCTAGAGAGGTTCCCTCATATCCACCGACGCCACAACAGCCTCCAGAGCCCGTTCAGGCCGAGTGGGAGCCTTGGCCGCCTGGTCGGCGTGGGTCGCCACCAGTTGGGCCTCCGGAACCACCACCTCCACCACCACTCATTCCGACTATTCCTATTGTGATCCCGGATGGGGAGCTGGTGGTGCTTTATAGATATGTACAGTTGTTGTGAGTTGTATTATGCCTTATACATAGCTCCTTTTAGTAGTATATTTTTGTTCCGCATTTTGCGCATGTGTCTGTACACGCTTGTAGCGGATCATGTGTATATTACACTAACATGTTTATAAAATAGTGTTTTTAGTCTATTTTTGGGAACATGTTAAATATACTCTTACTTCCTCATATTATGCAAATTTGTTTTGCATATGTGGTACTTTTTTTAAATACTGTGCAAATTTGTCTTGCATATATGTGCAAATTCGTTTTGCATATGAAAACTGCAAATTTGTTTTGCATATCTGATATAAATTATGAAATTGCTCGAAGTCATTATAAGATTATTAAATGATCTTATGTGAGTGGGAGATGATTGTAGTTGTCTGACTCTGCTTTCGATTTCACCATATAAGAAAGTTTAATATAATTAGTTTGGACTTCTGTTAGCAAATTGAGACGATGTGTAAATTCATGTCGTTTATTATTTATGTAGTGGTTGATAGCTATGGCCGCCAAGTATGTTATTGCAGATCTCACTAGGGGTGAAAAATTAAACGGCACAAACTATGATATGTGACACCGTAAGATCCAATATCTCTTAGATGAGTAAGAGTTGCTCGATCATCTTACCGTTACCATGTTACCGCCCGAAGAGGACAACACCTCCCAACATCGCCAAGACGAAGAAACCTATAAGACTTGGTTTAAGAGAGATCGCAGAGCGCGCTTCACTATGCTTAGCGCGATGGAGGACGATCTCATTGGCGGGTTTGAGGGTTTTAATAATGCCAAGGAAATGTGGGACCAATTAAGATTTAACTTTGGGGAGACGTCTGTGACCCGGTTGAGAGCTCTTGTTTTGAAATTTGAAACCTAGCAGAAGGACTCGCGCCACACGATGACTAAGCACCTGAGGGTTATGGCTCATATGATTCGTGATTTGAAGGCGGCGAGACATGATCTCACAGACGAGCAACAGGTGCAGGCTGTGATTAGATCTCTACCTGACTCATAGTTCCAAATGAAACAAATTCTAACACATAACGAGAATATCAATGATTTTTCGAATATTTCTCGTCATGTAGAGTTAGAAGCTGAGCGTGAGATTCTGCATCGCGCTACTGCTAATGTCGGTCAGAGTAGTCACCGATGTGGCAGGAAGGGACCACAGAGGAAATTGCAAGGGCGAGATGCCATACCAGACCCCAAAGAAAATCAGTCCTTTAAGCACCGCCGTGGAAGACGTGGCGGGAAGAAAAGGAAAGACAAAAGCCATATAAGATGCTATAACTGCAGGAAGAGAGGCCACTTCGCTCGTGAGTGTCCTGAGCCGAAAAAGGTAATTAATGTACCTAGCTCTCCATATGTTTATGTTTGTACACATGTTTTAACTGCTCATCCTAATCCTGTGTGAATTGTGGATTTAGGAGCAACCAAACATATAACCATGGATCGAGCTGGCTTCATGGAATGTCATAGGACCCCTGTAGACAGGCAAAGAGTTTTTATGGGTAATGGAACCTGCGAAGAAGTCCTGGGAGTCGGTTCGTATCAACTCCGTTTTTCGAATGGACGTACGTTGATTCTATATAATGTGCTCTATGCGCCTGGGATCTATTATAATCTCCTGTCAGTTTCTAACTTATTATCTTGAGGCTTTTGTTTAACCTTTTTCGACAGTAGTGTAAATATTGTTTTGGACAATATTGTGTATGGACATGCCGACATGGTAAGATAAATGATGGTCTCTTTATATTGGATCTTGCCATAGACAATGTCTCTTATTCTTCTTCTCTTTCAACATGTGTGTTGAATAACAAAGACTTAGATTCTGCAACATGGCATGCTCGTTTAGGCCACATAGGGCAAGATAGAATGGCAAGATTAGTTCGAGAAGGTCTTTTGGGGTCACTCATTAAGGTCAACTTGCCGGTATGTGAGCCGTGTCTTGCTAGGAAAGCATGCCGGAAGTCTTTTGGAAAGGCTGTAAGGGCATCAATACTTTTGGAGTTAGTCCACTCCGACATCTGCAGACCAATGAGTGTGAGGGCATGACACGGTTATACCTACTTTCTCACATTTATAGATGACTATTCGCGATACGGATATATCTATTTGATCGCTCACCGCTATGAAGTGCTGGATTGTTTTAAGTACTTCCTAGCCAAGGTTGAGAATCAAAAGGATAAGAGTATTAAAGCTCTTCGAACAGATCGTGAACGCGAATATTTGTCGGATCAGTTCCGAACATTGTGTGAAGAAAAGGGTATTCGGCAGCAACTCACTATTCCTTACACACTATAACAAAATGGTGTTGCTGAGCGAAGGAATAGAATGTTGCTAAATATGGTTCGATCAATGATGGCGCAGGCGAACCTTCCTATCTCCTTTTGGGGAGATACTTTGTTAACTGCTGCCTATATCTTGAACTGTGTGTCTTCACAGTAGTTCCTTCCACCCCATATGAGCTGTGGCATGGCCACAAGCCCAATTTAGATAATTTGCGGCCATGGAGGTCAGCGAGATGTGTCCATGACATGTCAAATAAGTTTGGGAAACTTGGCCCCAGAGTTCAAAAGTTTATCTTCATTAGATATCCAGAGTGCTCTGTGGGTTATGTCATGTATGGACAACATCCAGAAGGAGGACTGACAGAGCGAGAGGTCCGAGATGCTGTTTTCTTAGAAAAAGAATTTCCTAGCATTGGCGACAGTGAAAAGAGTCTTCATCTCCATGAGTTGGAAAAATCATATGATCTCCCACCATCTCCCAACGCAGGGAGAGAATATGTTCCCAAACCTGTGTTTGCTAAAATAGTGGGGATGATCAGCCTAGTAGGAGTGCGTCCAGTGAGAGTGCACCAATAGAACCACTAGAATATCAAGACTCATTACGTCGCAGCAAGCGTGGGATTGTCCCCCGTCGATTTTTTGAAATTGAAGACGAGACAGTTATTTGTGAGCCCATGGATGATGAAGAGCCCAGATCTGTTCAGGAAGCTTTTGCATCCTTATCTGGGAAAGAGTGGAAAGCTGCCATGCAAGAGGAAATTAAGTCTATGGCGTAGAATGAAGTCTGGGAGTTAGTGGAACTCCCGCCTGGGCGCAAAGCTGTTGGAAATAAGTGGATTTTCAAGCTTAAACGCAAAGCTGATGGGGCTATAGATAAATATAAAACACGATTGGTGGCGAAGGGTTATACCCAAAAGGAGGGTATAGACTATGATGAAACATTCTCACCATGAGATTTTCATCCATTCGCCTGATTCTGGCTATTGCCGCGCATCTTGATTTGGAGTTGTTCCAAATGGACGTAAAGACTGCATTTATCAATGGAGAACTAGACGAGGAGATTTATATGCTCCAACCAGAAAGTTTTAAGGTTAAAGGTCAAGAGCTAAAAGTTTGCCGCCTCAAATGTTCGATATATGGCTTGAAACAGTCGTCTAGACAGTGGTATTTAAAATTTCATAAGGCAATCCTCTCATATGATTTCGAGATGATTGAAGAGGACCACTGTGTGTACGTCAAGCGAGTGGGAGAGAGCTTCCTCATTTTGTCGTTATATGTTGATGACATGTTGATAGTCGGAAATAATATAGAGTTAATCAATGCTATCAAAGAATGGCTATCTTCTGTCTTTGAGATGAAAGATATGGGTGAAGCGAGCTATGTGCTCAGCGTGAAAATTGTCCTAAATCGCTCGGAAAGGTCTTTGAGTTTGTCTCAAGAAACCTACATTAATAAAATCATAGAGTGTTTTCGAATGTACAATTCGAAACCCATTGATACTCCACTTGAAAAAAGATGTGTCCTAAGTGCTAGCCAATGCCCCAACAATGAAGAAGAAAAGAGAGAAGGAGAGGATAAGGGAGAGAAGGGGGAGGGGACACCGCAGGGTGCCACGTCACGTGGGCCCTGCGACTCCCCAGGGGGCACCCCCTGGCATCCCTGCACGGTCGGCCCCAAGGGGCACCCGCCAGGTCGCCGCGTAACATCCTCTATCCAGAAAGGAGGAGAATAAACAGAAGGTTATAAGCTGTTCCAACTATTACCTCTAGCATTAATCTCTCACCATATAAACTAATAGAAAGCCAGTGTTAGACAAGGATATACAGATTTGCCTTCAATGCATGTTATGGAGGTTGAAATCCACAGAGTTATACAGAATCTATTTTTCTTATGATTGTGTGGCAAATCCAACATTGGAATATTCATCATGAGACGATGCTCTAAAAAATCTGCTTTCTTTTGCCATGGGAAGGTAGAAGCAGAACCTGTGTTCAATGATGAGATATTTGCAGTCTGCGCATAAATACGTACAGAAGATGCAAAATTACCCGCTAGAACTAGTAGGTAAATAATTAGACGTCAACCCATCGAAATTTGAGTGCTAAGATCCATTACTGCTCGTCGAGGGTATAAAATGGAAGGTTCGAACGGCGACTTGGATGCAAGATAATTCAAACCTGAGGAAGTATACATTCAGTTTGAGTTTTTATTGAAGTGTCAAGAGAGAATACCTGAGAACAGCAACCGCACCAGCTGGCATTATCTTGTGGGATTGGATGTAGCGTTGCCCCATGACATATGTCAATGCTCCAGCACAAACTGTTCCACAGGAGATTCAATTCAAACTAATTCGTTCAGTGCCGAAATAATAAGTGCAAGGAAAACTATGAAACAACAAGAAACCAAAAAATATATTTTCCACGAGAGACGCCCATTAAACTATTATGTTGATCGTGGCACATCAGAGCCAGATCAAGCAAACGAACGTGTCGCAACACCAAGGGGCCTATGAGGCAGCGCGCTGGAGCCCAGATCCACACCCTTACCCGTCTCGAGGAACAAGGCGAGGTGGGAGTTGCGGTGTTTCTCGAAGGCCTTGAGGCTGAGGAAGCCCGCGAAGACCAGGGCGAGGCCGGCGCCGGCGCCCCCGGCGAGGGAGGCCGTGCTCCCCTTCCGGAGGTAGCCTGCGATCCCGCCGCCCAGGACGAGCAGCCCGTAGGGGATGGTGAAGCAGAAATCGTGCATCCTTCCTGTCTCTCCCTCGGGGGGGTGTGTGTGTGTGTGACACGGAGATCTCCTGCGACGGGGTGCGGAGGAGGGAAGAAGCGGGAAGGGGAGGCTGGGGGGGGAGGTGCTCCTGCTTCTGCGAGCTATGGAAGTTTGGAGTTGGTGGGGGAAAAAGGACAAATGCCGAGTTGGTAAACCACGGCAGAAGCGCCGTTTGCCGTCGGCGAGCCAGGCAAGTAGGCGGGGTCTCAAGGGCAACTGACCCATAGACGGGATATCAAGGGCAACAGACCCCATCCACGCCCCCCACCCGCCTAAACTCGTCACTCTGTTTCTCTCCTTTTTGAAGAGTATTTTTTGGCAAATAAATTGCCATTAAAGTTGAATTGATAGAGTAATCATATCTGAAAATACATCAACAGAAATATCCTTAATTTTACCTAAATAATGTAAAAATATTATTATCGTAACCCCCATTTACTAGTCGTCAATCTAACATTGGTTAACTTTGACTAGATATATGAAATGTCAATAATACCCTTAATGTTTAAAAAAAGATTTTATTTCTCTCCCAACTTTATCCCTCTCTCACCCCTCTCACCTATGGAGGCCGTCGAGAGGATCGAGGGGGCGTTTAGAGGTGCTAATAGATGAAGAGAGAAAGAGGGAGGGAGGGAGGTAGACGTGAAGGTGCTAATAGAGGGAGACGTCGACGGTAGAGGTGCTAATAGAGGGAGAGAGAAAGAGAGAAGAAGGGCCATCTAGGAGGGAGAGGGGCTCAAGGGGGCATTTAGGGGGGGGGGGGGGGGGGGGGGGGTTGTCAGTCCCGCCATCGCCATCGGGACTCTTGTTAGGTTCCGCATTGGTGGCAATCTTAATCTCCTTATCGTACCGCTCCTTTACCAAATTGGAGAGCACCGCCCACACATCGCATACGAGCTTGAACGCCTCATCTATGATGGCAGCAGAGGACGAGGAGAACAAGCTGAAACTCCCTTGGTGAGGGTCAAGGTGTAACAAACTAGGAGAAGGGCCAGGGGGTGGTACTAGAGGCACACGGCGGCAGGGGTCCACATGAGGACGTCCCTCTCCATCAAACTCTGCCCTTCTCTTTGCTCTTCATCTCCAACGCCAAGAACAAGGGAGCTCCACCTTCGTCCTCCTGTGGCTATTGACTCCTGGAGAGCTCCCCTCTCACGCCTCCCTCCTCTCCTCTGTTCACTCGATCCCATCCCTCTCGCCCCCTCTCTGGTCGCTTGCCCAGAAAGAGATTTAAAATTCTTGCATCCGTCGCCCCCAAAGGGCTTGTAGCCTTGGCGGCGATACTAGACCTCCATGCATGCTTCGCCAAGTCCCTACTGTCGGTGAGGTCTCGCAGCCCCTCCGCCACTTCCAGGACTTACAATGCCTCCTCTCGCCCATCGCCAGCGTCAATGTCCCCGCCATCCCTCACCTCTGCAGCTCGATACTCTCGTCTCTTGCCCCTCTCTCATGCAATCTCTCTCTCTCTCTCCTCTCTCATAGGCTCTCCCTCACCTCTCTCTCACACAGTCACTCTATGTAACATCTCAAAAAACTTAAGGTTAAATTTCATTAAATAATCATAATTAAGAAGCACAAGATTTATGTATCAATTTATTTATGTTTATGTATGTTGAGTTCTCTAACTTGGTAGACGATAGTTTGATGGAGCGAAAAGTAGACGGAAGGGTAAGAAGTTAGATGGAAAGGGGGAGACTTAGACGAAAGGAGATAGACGATATTTCGCTTACGTACAAAGAGATAGATGATGTTCCGCCTAAATAGAAGGAGATAAATGATATTCCGTCTTAGTAGAAGGAGATAGACGATGTTCCGCCTTAGTAGAAGGAGATAGACGATATTATGCTTAAGTGGAAGAAGATAGATGATGTTCTACCTAAGTGAAAGAAAATTGACGATATTCTGCCTAAGTGGAAGGAGATAGATGATGTTCCACCCAAATGGAGGAAGATAGACGATGTTCCACCTATGTAGAAAAAGATAAACGATATTCTGCCTAAGTGAAAGAGGATAGATGATGTTCTGCCTAAATGGAGGAAGATAGATGATGTTCTGTTCTGCCTAAGTGGAAGAAGATAGATGATGTTCTACCTAAGTGAAAGAAAACAGACGATATTCTGCATAAATGGAAGGAGATAGATGATGTTCCATCCAAATAGAGGAAGATAGACGATGTTCCACCTATGTAGAAGGAGATAGACGATATTCTGCCAAGTGGAAGGGGATAGATGATATATATTCTGCCTAAATGGAGGAAGATAGATGATGTTCCGTCTAAGTGGAAAGAGCTACTAGCACAAAAGGCTATCCAAACTAGATGTTCTCGAGGGAAGATCTGATGTGGAGTCACTCGTAGGTGTAGCCACTCAGATAGTGAAGCCGTCGTTGCATGTTCTTTCTGCGTTTAGCTTATGGTCCATATTCATATCTAAGCTCTGATTACTCTGGTTAATATGTTAAAAATGTGGGTGCAAACTCCATGATATGATTATGTTTATGAATATGATATGCAAATAAATGTGCATTATATGTATCTATCTATAAGTATGCTCTCCCACAGGTATCACATGTTAACTTTTAAGATAGAAGAAATATATAAAGACAAGTCTCTATTTAAGCATGAAAATGATAAGATGTCACATGATATGTTATGCGCTTTTATGTGCAAGTTATGCTTGATACTCATTTACATTAGCAAATCATGTTGCAAGTTTTGTTTCCACTATGTTATCTATAGTTGTCAGATTTAGCTTTCATATTTTCTTCCTTAGTCTTACCAACCTTGGACAATGGTATAGAATGCCCCTATTGTTGATCCACCCAAGTGCACCTGGTTGAAATTTTACCCAAGCATTTTAGTTTTGCCTTGTTCGAAGTAGTTGTACTTAATAGTATTTGTATCATGATTATGAATAAGATGACATGACATGCGGGCAGGTTGTGCATAAGTTGTTGGCGGGTGACCGCTATATATGTTGGTGGTAGGAGTTCTACTGAGTATCGTACTTAGCCTGTTGTGTAATCCATTATAGGTGTCGAGCTGTGAGGAGGTGCAATGGCCTGTTACTGTTGCTTAGGGATTTGGAAAGTGCTACGCGAGAGTGGAGAGTTTCCAGGTGCAGTCTCGTGGCCGAAGGCCAGTTGCGCCATGATAGTTTTCATTCTATTAACTTTGTTGCCCAAGTGGACTTGTATAAAAAGACACTTATGTACTTAATTATGGATTGCAAATGAGAAATGTCCATTGCTTATTTTCTCTTTATAATGCGTAGTTAATGACAAATGATTTTATGTTGTAGAATGTTTACGGTACTACTACTCTCGGATATATGCATGCATGTGTCACACTTTGTGTTCCTGATATAGTGAGGTGTGGCACTCTCTCTTAAGAGGGTGGGGGTAGCTGGCGCCGGAGGGGGCACCTCTCTCTCTCTATGTGTCTCTAATTTCACTTTTGATAAGGGTAAGAAATTTGAGATTTGAAAGATGTATTTTAGTCATTTTCTTACAAAATAAAAGAAATATTTGAATCTTTTGAAATATTCATCTTCCCCTCGACGGAAATTAATTATGATTGTATTTTTACACTATTTAGATAACAGCAAAGATATCACTGCTAATGCATTTTTGGCACGATTTTTTTGCCAATTCAACTTTTTTTTTCTTCGAATAAGAGATCCGCTCATGTATAATTGTATATATAGTTCATTATGCAAATGGACTTATGCTATAGGCATACGATTTAGTGTTGATTTGTTTTTTTGGAAGAATATTTAAAAGGAATGAGAGTCCAACATGATTTTTTGCACTTTTACATTTATTATTCAATGACAATAGGACCTTGGTGTAAATAAGAATATATTTATATTTAGACATGAGGCTGTTTGTTAACGCCATATCCAATACGGCCCTCATTGTTCGGTCCACAATTTAGAAACGTCGCCCATTGTAACTAACTCGGGATTGGCTGGCCCACAGGCTCGTACCCCACATTCATGCACCCCAGACACCATGGAACCCTCTAACAAATGATCGTTGTTATCAGAATCACGAGGAATTACCCCAACAGGTGTTGAGTCAACTCACACCACTGAGATGTCCGCCACGATGCCCTTCCAATCCTCGAAGAATGGGCAAGTGGGTAGCGGATGATCCCCATGACCGGACAACCCTTTACCCTACTAACCATGACCCTAGTAAGTCAGGAAACAAATGACTCCAAGATAAACCTCATAAATAGAGCCTAGGACAGATCGCCACGGACACGGAATATAGATCAAGTACATATAGTGTCACAAGTCTACTAAAGGTCTCCATACTCTAGAGCGTTCTATTGGGCACTTGGTGTCTCTTTCGAGGACTCCCACCTTCTTTTGAGCACTCTTCTCTCTCTCTCTCTTGTCTCTTCTATTTTCGTTTGATCGTTTCACTTATTTAAGCATCAAAAGACTATCCTCTGAGACCACACTCAATGTTCTTTCTGATGTGTCGCTCATCGGTTGTAAGTTTCCTCGGGACAACTAATCCCTGTTCCCAACAAAGAAATCATAAAGATGTATACGAGGTCCAAAGTAACACATTTTAACCTCTACAAGACCAATCATATATTAAGATATAGAATTTTTCACGGGAATTTTTCTCTTACATATTTCGAGAATAATATTTTTAATAGACAACAACTTTATGAAAAATTAACAATAAGTAGCATGCATTACCTTTATTCATATCTTTTTATACACATTTGCATAATTATCAAACTAGTTGGGACTTTGATGTGAGAAGCTAATGGATATGCAGTGTGGATCAAGGGTAAAAACTAAGCAAGAAATTCTATCATAATAATATCTATATATTTTTCCATGCCTTTTTGTATAATGGTTATTTCAACCCATCAATATATCTAAGTTTTTGTTTTAACTATTATTGCATGTACATACAGGAAGTGTTATATTTTTAGAAAAATATTAAAAAGGATAAAAAACTTCAAGATGTTTAATAAGGGCACCATAATATTAAGATACCTAAAAAAACACTATTTGTGAACTTCAAACAGAAGGCAAACACCATTTTACGGAACTTTACTTTGTTGTTATTAAATTGTACGGCATACCAAACTAAGAGAGGCAATTCCACGAATAAACTTGTAAAAATATATTATTAAAGAGATTTTTGCATGAAAAATATTGTAAGAGGTGAATTTATAAAAAAATTATTTATGAAAATACATTAGCAGACATATCGTTATGTTAATTCAAATAGTATATAAATACTATTTAAACATAGTTTTTTTTACAAATTTTTGACAAAAAGAAGTGATACGTGTGTAAAGAAAAGATATTTTTACATAATTTAGATTTACATAGTGATATATTTATAATATATTTTTAGGAATAAAATTTTTATAAATTTTTATTTAACAATAATTTTCATGCAAGCAACCCATTATTAAAACATCTTTAAATGTTAGCTCCTATATAAATATGTTCATACTTTGTCGTATTTGGTTATAGTCACACGATCAAGTGATGTGGTGAACACCAAAAATAATATTTCAAATTTCTAGAAAAAATGGTGTTCACAAAGTAAATGATTATGATGGTTTATAAATCCTTACTCGAAGTATATGGTATAATCTCTCTCTCTCTCTCCTCTCTCATAGGCTCTCCCTCACCCCCTCTCTCTCACACAGTCACTCTATGTAATATCTCGAAAAATTTAAGGTTAAATTTCATTAAATAATCATAATTAAGAAGCACAAGATTTATGTATCAATTTATTTATGTTTATGTATGTTGAGTTCTCTAACTTGGTAGACGATAGCTTGATGGAGCGAAAAGTAGACGGAAGGGTAAGAAGTTAGAAGGAAAGGGGGAGACTTAGACGAAAGGAGATAGACGATATTTCGCTTACGTACAAAGAGATAGATGATGTTCCGCCTAAATAGAAAGAGATAAACGATGTTCCGCCTAAGTAGAAGGAGATAGACGATGTTCCGCCTAAGTAGAAGGAGATAGACGATATTATGCTTAAGTGGAAGAAGATAGATGATGTTCTACCTAAGTGAAAGGAAATTGACGATATTCTGCCTAAGTGGAAGGAGATAGATGATGTTCCACCCAAATGGAGGAAGATAAACGATGTTCCACCTATGTAGAAAGAGATAAACGATATGCTGCCTAAGTGAAAGGGGATAGATGATGTTATGCCTAAATGGAGGAAGATAGATGATGTTCCGTTCTGCCTAAGTGGAAGAAGATAGACGATGTTCTACCTAAGTGAAAGAAAACAGACGATATTCTGCCTAAATGGAAGGAGATAGATGATGTTCCACCCAAATGGAGGAAGATAGACGATGTTCCACCTATGTAGAAGGAGATAGACGATATTCTGCCAAGTGGAAGGGGATAGATGATATATATTCTGCCTAAATGGAGGAAGATAGATGATGTTCCATCTAAGTGGAAAGAGCTACTAGCAGAAAAGGTTATCCAAACTAGATGTTCTCGAGGGAAGATCCGATGTGGAGTCACTCGTAGGTGTAGCCACTCAGATAGTGAAGCCGTCGTTGCATGTTCTTTCTGCGTTTAGCTTATGGTCCATATTCATATCTAAGCTCTGACTACTCTGATTAATATGTTAAAAATGTGGGTGCAAACTCCATGATATGATTATGTTTATGAATATAATATGCAAATAAATGCGCATTATATGTATCTATCTATAAGTATGCTCTCCCACAGGTATCACATGTTAGCTTTTAAGATAGAAGAAATATATAAAGACAAGTCTCTATTTAAGCATGAAAATGATAAGATGTCACATGATATGTTATGCACTTTTATGTGCAAGTTATGCTTGATACTCTTAACAAATCATGTTGCAAGTTTTGTTTCCACTATGTTATCTGTAGTTGTCAGATTTAGCTTTCATATTTTCTTCCTTAGCCTTATCAACCTTGGACAATGGTATAGAATGCTCATATTGTTGATCCACCCAAGTGCACCTGATTGAAAATTTACCCAAGCATTTTAGTTTTACCTTGTTCGAAGTAGTTGTACTTAATAGTATTTGTATCATGATTATGGATAAGATGGCGTGACATGCGGGCAGGTTGTGCATAAGTTGTTGGCGGGTGACCGCTATATATGTTGGTGGTAGGAGTTCTACTGAGTATCGTACTTAGTCTGTTGTGTAATCCATTATAGGTGTCGAGCTGTGAGGAGGTGCAGTGGCCTGTTACTATTGCTTAGGGATTTGGAAAGTGCTACGCGAGAGTGGAGAGTTTCCAGGTGTAGCCTCGTGGCCGAAGGCCAGTTGCGCCATGACAGTTTTCATTCTATTAGCTTTGTTGCCCAAGTAGACTTGTGTACCAAGACACTTCTGTACTTAATTATGGATTGCAAATGAGAAATGTCCCTTGCTTATTTTCTCTTCATAATGCGTAGTTAATGACAAATGATTTCATGTTGTAGAATGTTTACGGTACTACTACTCTCGGATATACACATGCATGTGTCACACGTTGTGTTCCTGATATAGTGAGGTGTGGCACTCTCTCTTAAGAGGGTGGGGGTAGCTGGGAGGGGGCACCTCTCTCTCTCTGTGTCTCTAATTTCACTTTTGATAAGGGTAAGAAATTTGAGATTTGAAAGATGTATTTTAGTCATTTTCTTACAAAATAAAAGAAATATTTGAATCTTTTGGAATATTCATCTTCCCCTCGACGGAAATTAATTATGATTGTATTTTTACATTATTTAGATAAAAGCAAAGATATCACTGCTAATGCATTTTTGGCACGATTTTTTTGCCAATTCAACTTTTTTTTTCTTCGAATAAGAGATCCGATCATGTATAATTGTATATATAGTTCATTATGCAAATGGACTTATGCTATAGGCATACGATTTAGTGTTGATTTATTTTTTTGGTACAATATTTAAAAGGAATGAGAGTCCAACATGATTTTTTGCACTTTTACATTTATTATTCAATGACAATAGGACCTTGGTGTAAATAAGAATATATTTATATTTAGACATGAGGCTGTCTGTTAACGCCAGATACAGTACGGCCCTCATTATTCGGTCCACAATTTAGAAACGTCGCCCATTGCAACTAACTCGGGATTGGCTGGCCCACAGGCTCGTACCCCACATTCATGCACCCCAGACACCATGGAACCCTCTAACAAATGATCGTTGTCATCAGAATCACGAGGAATTACTCCAACAGGCGTTGAGTCTAACTCACATCACCGAGATATCCGCCACGATGCCCTTCCAATCCTCGAAGAATGGGCAAGTGAGTAGCGGATGATCCCCATGATCGGACAACCCTTTACCATACTAACCATGACCCTAGTAAGTCAGGAAACGAACGACTCCAAGGTAAACCTCATAAATAGGGCCTAGGACGGATCGCCACGGACAAGGAATATAGATCGAGTACACACAGTGTCAGAAGTCTACTAAAGGTCTCCATACTCTAGAGCGTTCTATTGGGCACTTGGTGTCTCTTTCGAGGACTCCCACCTTCTTTTGAGCACTCCTCTCTCTCTCTCTCTCTTGTCTCTTCTATTTTCGTTTGATCGTTTCACTGATTTAAGCATCGAAAGGTTATCCTCTGAGACCACACTCAATGTTCTTTCTGATGTGTCGCTCATCGATTGTAAGTTTCCTCGGGACAACTGATCCCTATTCCCAACAAAGAAATCATAAAGATGTATACGAGGGCCAAAGCAACACATTTTAGCCTCTACAAGACCAATCATATATTAAGATATAGAATTTTTCACGGGAATTTTTCTCTTACATATTTCAAGAATAATATTTTTAATAGACAACAACTTTATGAAAAATCAACAATAAGTAGCATGCATTACCTTTATTCATATCTTTTTATACACATTTGCTTAATTATCAAACTAGTTGGGACTTTGATGTGAGAAGCTAATGGATATGCAGTGTGGATCAAGGGTAAAAACTAAGCAAGAAATTCTATCATAATACTATCTATATATTTTCCATGTCTTTTTGTATAATGGTTATTTCAACCCATCAATATATCTAAGTTTTTGTTTTAACTATTATTGCATGTACATACAGGAAGTGTTATATTTTTAGAAAAATATTAAAAAGGATAAAAAAACTTCAAGATGTTTAATAAGGGCACCATAATATTAAGATACCTAAAAAAACACTATTTGTGAACTTCAAACAGAAGGCAAACACCATTTTACGGAACTTTACTTTGTTGTTATTAAATTGTACGGCATGCCAAACTAAGAGAGGCAATTCCACGAATAAACTTGTAAAAATATATTATTAAAGAGGTTTTTGCATGAAAAATATTATAAGAGGTGAATTTATAAAAAAAATTATTTATGAAAATACATTAGCAGACATATCGTTATGTTAATTCAAATAGTGTATAAATACTATTTAAACATAATTTTTTTTTACAAATTTTTGACAAAAAGAAGTGATATGTGTGTAAAGAAAAGATATTTTTACATAATTTAGATTTACATAGTGATATATTTATAATATATTTTTAGGAATAAAATTTTTATAAATTTTATTTAACAATAATTTTCATGCAAGAACCACATTATTAAAACATCTTTAAATGTTAGCTCCTATATAAATATGTTCATAATTTGTCGTATTTGGTTATAGTCACACGATCAAGTGATGTGGTGAACACCAAAAATAATATTTCAAATTTCTAGAAAAAATGGTGTTCACAAAGTAAATGATTATGATGGTTTATAAATCCTTACTAGGAGCATATGGTATAATCTCTAAGTAAAACAAAATGGTATGGATTGAAAACTAACAAACCTTTTTATATATTTTATATCGTCATATATATAATGTATTTGATAAAAAATTGCATGTATGATTTGTTTTTATCGCTCCAGCTGCTTATATGTTATAAAGAGAGAGAAAACGTGTAGCTTACAATACAAAGAGATAAAAAACTAACTTTTGTTTATCTAATTCCCCCGCTTAGACGAAGAGAGCCTGGGGCCTGTTGACAAAGCTACTTAACGTTGTGAGTCTTGTGACCCCGACAGGAATCTCAGGTTCTTCTGTGCTCGATCTGGATGGGCAACCCTTGAGCAGGCGAGGGCAGCGGATCCCTGCGGAAGGAGTCGTCCCCGCAGCACAGCTTCCATCTGAACCGGGTGACCAGATAGTGCATGGCCACCAGCGTCTCCAGCCTCGCGAACTCGTTGCCGGGGCATATCCTCGCTCCGCCACCGAACGCCACGAAGCAGTACGGCGGGATGGAAGACTGGTTCTCGAACCTGGACGGGTCAAACTTGCGTGGCTCCGGGAAAATGGCGTCGTCCATGTGTGTTATGCTCGTCGCCCAGAACACCTTGCGGCAAACAAAGCCCATGATCAGATGGAAGAACGTGGATATCGATGGGATTGAACACCGATGAGCAAGAAGAAGCATCTGCTTCTTATTATTCTTCACCTCACCTGCCATCCTCTTGGAATCCGGTACCCAGAGAACTCGACGTCTTGGAGGACCTTCCTGAAGTTCCCGAAGACGGGGGGGATCGTCCGCAGCATCTCCATGGCCACCCTCCATGTGCACTTCATTCTGCAGAGGTCGTCCCACGTCAGGGCCTCCCCGGGGGCCTTGCTTCTCGCTATCTCCTCTTGCTCTGCAACCATGTCGCCATGCCCGGAGCACATCAGGTGCGACTGATCAGTGCGGCTGTTGGGGGAAAGCAGCCAGAAGAAGGTGGGGGTTCGAGGTCTCACCTTGCAGGACGGCAGAGTAGGTGGCTGGATCCCTGGTGAGATGGCGGACCAGGAAGGTGATGAGGATGGAAGAAGTGTCGTGGCCGGCTATCATGACGAGCATGGCGTTGTCCACCACCTCCTCCATCGTTAATGCTTCGGAGCTATTCTCCATGCCGGTGCTGAGCAGGTAGGTGATGAGGTCCTGGTGCGGGGAACAGAGGCCTCGCTCCAGGGCGTTCTTCTTCTCCCCTGCGATGTCGGAGATCAGCTCCTTCGCCCTCCTGCTCGCCTTCAAGCTCCTGCGGAACGGCGTGAAGGGCAGATCCACAGGGACCGACCAGATACCGTCCAGCATGGCCGTGAAGCTCTGCAACAGCGCCTCTCTCCGGGTTCCCCTCTCAAGACCGAACAAGAGGGAGCAGATGATGTCGAAGGTGAGGTTCTTCATCAGAGGTAACACCTGCAACAGCAAGAAAACTCGATTAGTCTAGATCTCGTGATGATATTATACATTAATTCGTCTCAATTTCCTCTTGGGTTCCCCTCAGAGACGATTAATCAGGTGGAATTCCCGTAAAGAGAGCAACCTGGGAAGAGATTAGGAGATGGGCACCCCTCAATTCCCCAGAATTCTGATGAGCTCCGCGATCGGTTGCGACCAGAGCAGTGTGCTTATGTCGATTAGTATATATATACCTTGACCATGTCCCGTCCCTCCCAGTGCTGCTCCAAATGCCGCCGGACCTCTCCGTCCATCTTCGCGACGTACCCTTTCAGCATGTCCGGCTTCAAGAACAGCGCCAAGGCGCCCCTCACCCTCGCGTGGTCCTCGCCCACCAGCTCCAGCAGGTTCCTCCGGCCGAGTATCTTCGTCATCGACGGCGGCTGCTGCAGCGCGAGCGCGCCGGCCTCGTTGGCGAAGACGAACTTGTTGGCGGCCCTGCCGGCGACGAACACTGTCGGGGTCCCGAACAGCCGGAGCTTGGACACGGGGCCGTACCTCCTTATCCTGCTGGCCAGCCATTCGTCGCCGGCGTTGGCGCGCATGGCCCGGAGGAGGCCCAAGCTCTGGCCGACGACGGGAAGACCCATGGAGCCCGGTGGGAGTCGGTCAGAGGATGGGGCTCCTCTGGTCAGGAGAAGGAACGTGCAGAGCAGAAGAACTCCAAAGAGGGCTATGGAGATCATCTCATCCATGGCTGACAGGATGAGAAGATGATCCAAGCTGAAGATATTGGATTCTGTGCCCTGCAGTACTCCTGCTCTTCCAAAGTGAGTTGACGAAGGCGTGGATGCAAAACAGATGGTGCCGGCCAAAGACACCAAAAACATTCCACCAGTTTGGAGTTTTGGAGACAACTTCATATCGATTATATCACCGTTGTTAGTTTATTTGTCTTTTTTGCAGGACAGTACTTTGGAGATTTTCTTAAGTTTATTGCATGAATAATCCTAGTGAAGCTTTATATATATATATATATAAATATAAAGCATCTCCTTATGATCACAACATCTTGACTACCCTCCTCCTTTCAGGGGGAAAATATAGGGCTTTTTACATATAAATTATCATTACATAAAAATTATAGAGTTATTGTTTCTGCATTTATATTTGGACACATATTATTAAAAATATTGACATTATGCAAAAATATCACTTAAAATAATGCAAAAAAAAATCATTGAGTTATCTTTTTGCATAATTTAAGTGAGCTTTCACACAATATCGATATTTTTTAATGATGTGTATGTAAATATAGATATAAGAATGATAAATTTATAATTTTAATTTTTATAATAGTTTATATGCAAACCACCCAACATACATATGATCATCTTTTCCAATATCCTTCGAGGGTTGTATATATGTATATACTGTACTAGCATCGGAAGAATACTGAAGATATTTAAAAGGATAATTATAATATCTTTATGAGGGAAATATTTATCATAATATGAAGTCAACAAAACCTTTTAAGATGTGGACTGACATAGTGAGGCATTGATCTTATCCTATTATGTAATTTTATAGATATATGATAATTTGATAAACATGAGAGAGAGAGAGAGAGAGAGAGAGAGAGAGAGAGAGAGAGAGAGAGAGAGAGAGAGCCTTGAAAATATGAGATTCGGGGGAATATATATTGTGGGCCTTGACCTTGATACCTTCTCTTGCTGCCTTTGTCCTCATTCGCTTTGGCTGTTTCTCACCAAAATTGGGATGGACTCTTGCTTTGGCATCTCCATTGCCAACCACAATATTTTTCTTCTGGTCTTTCTATCTAACGGCATTTTGTATGCAATTTATGAAAATTTAAATAAATTTATTTATCATTGAACTTATTATTAACTCACATTTAAACGTAAAAAATATGATAAATTCAATTCACATACATAGTCTCCAACATAAATCAACTCAGAATAGTTTTAGGAAAAATATATTTACAGTGAGATTTTAAATTTATAGTTAATTAAAGTAATAAATCAATTTCTAACTTTTAAATTAAAATTAAAAAAATGACGTAAATAACCCTAAAAAATGTTTATAAGTCGCATCTAAACTGACTCTAGTCTCTCTCTCTCTCTCTCTCTCTCTCCATGGAGACGGAAGGGAACGAGGGCGACGCGGTGGGCGACATCTTCCGGACGACGCTGTCTCTGGAGGAGGCCCACAAGGAAGAGGGCTTCCAGGAGGGCTTCGCCGACGGAGTGGCCGCCGGCAGGGAGGAGGCGAGACAGCTCGGCCTGCGGCACGGTTTCGCAGTCGGGGAGGAGCTGGGGTTCTACCGGGGCTGTGCCGACGTCTGGGCGGCAGCAATCCGGGTCGATCCGGCGGCGTTCTCGGCCCGCGTCCAGAGGGCAGTCGGGCTGCTTGGGGAGCTGCTGGACAGGTATCCGCTGCTGGACCTTGAGGACGAGTCGACGCAGGAGGCCTTGGAGGCGATGCGGCTCAGATTCCGGGCCATCACTGCTAGCCTTGGTGTGAGGCTGGAGTACAAGGGGCAACCCAAGTCCAGAGACGCCGCTGCTAGTGGAACCGAGTTCTGATAGAATGCAGAAGGTGAGAAAGTGGGTGCTTTTACTTGTACGTTAATGGCAAACTAAAACTGATCCCGTTTTGTTCAGAATGTGATTGTTTAAGGCCAAAATTTACATAACTGATGTTAGGGTTTTCAATATATTTTGATGTTTAATCGGTAGGGATGCCTTCTCTTCTCCCTCCGGTTTGAAATTGCTGGTTATTTTGCGTCGCTGGGGTAGGGTTCCGGCAACGTTCTTGGAATCTTTGGCAATTGATCTGATGGCTTTTACACTAAAATTTGCTGTTCAATTCGATAAGGATGTCATCGCCTATGGCTCCATTTAAAAATTGGTGGGGTTTTGTGTCATTGGGATGGGGTCTTTGGGATGGTGTTAAATTGTTCGAAGTTATCTTAGGGACATAGGAAGTGTGTTCAGTTTCTTCGTGGCATCCAAAGTAGTAACCAGAAATAGGAGTTTTCTCATGTTTACATGGACTTGTCGCAAAGAGGTAACCGCCTCCTTGCCGTATGCTCTGGGCTTATCTCTGCCTCTGACTTGCGGCAGATTCTACTTCCTTGAAGTGGATACAGTTGCTTTCTTATCTTGTTGTCATACAATTCAACGTGAATATATCTGCACGGCACGCCTCCTTTTTTTGTGCTGGTTTAACATCCCACTTAATGGGTCTGTTGCCTGGTGGCTTTGGAATTGGTTTCTATTAACAGTTTCAGAAGACGTAAAGGTTATGTTATACCTATTGTAAGGGAATTCATGAGAGACCTTTGATGATTAAGAACATTAACTCTATACATTCCTTGATGCTAACGAGAGAGACAGTGGAATTGATGCATTTCAACCTATTAGTCTGCTTAATGGAGGTGATAGAATTATAACCAGAATGATGGCCACTTTCAGAAGAAAAACCAGAATGATGGCCAACAAGTTATGAGATGTGGTGGGGAGGCTGGTGTCTAAGAGTCAATCTGTTTTTGTAAGCAATGCAATCTGTAAAACGCATCTCAACTTCTCTTCATATGAGATGTGCTACCTCTAGAAAGCCTCTTTCAGGAAGGGATGCCCAATATAGCAGTGAACTCTAGATCATAAATCCGTGTGTTTCTTTCTAGAAAAATTATAGGGGCATATTTCACTGCAGAAATCTAAGGAACCTTTTATCGAAGAGTCGCTGTTGAGGATTGTGAGATTACATAATATTGCCATAGTGTTGATTTTTTTTTCAACCAGCTAATGGTAAAATTATTATAGTCAGGTTTCTGGTTTTGTTTTTGCTTTGTTATATGACATTTTCATACCTAGCTCTCTAAGTTCATGGGAATTAAAGGTGTTTTCATTTCTGTGATGCAAATAGCTGCAAGTAAGACTGCAACAGTCTTTGTCCCCCCCCCCCCCCCAAAAAAAAAGACTGCAACAGTCATTGGCTGATATTTAATAATTAGTGCTCTGTTAATGAGTTTTTCAGGCAACAAACTTATCCAGAAACTGAGGCATTATTTGCAATTTCTAAGGTGGTATTCACAGGGAAAATGTGTAACTTTCCTTTTTGCATTGGGCGCTACCTCTCTGTTTTGGGTCAAATTTCTATAGGATAATGCTGAAGGCTCAGTGTACTTGCATTCGGGATCATACATGGAATACTGTCACGCTTTTCGGTTTAACCTGGCATTATTGCATGTCTGTATTGATTCACTAAAGCAAATTGACACATTAATGATGGAAAACAACATCTTCCTTTGTTACTGAAAGGAATTAAGTTTTCATTGTCCATCGGGTGCCTAGTAAATAAGTGCAATATGAGATGAATCAGATGAGTCCAATCAGTCTATCTTCTCCGTTTCTCAGGATATCCTCTTCTTTTTTTTGTGTGTGTGTGGGTGGGGGGCGGGGGTACATCTCAGCCCTGGATTGGTTCGAGGGCACAACCTCTGCTTCCTGATGCAAACCGTTGTGCAAAAAGACCTGTTGTTTGAGTTAAGACTAGCTTGCACAACTAGTGAGTGCATATGAAATTGTAAACCCATATCTCATATAAGCAAGATTTCCCTTCATTCTCAGGTAGCAGAAAGTGATATACATTTTTTCCCATCTTCATACTGTCCTTTTTGTTCAATTGAAACTTTGCGTCATAATAATTCTTGAAAGTTGTAGAGGTTGTTTGAATCTCAATTTTATTTTATTTTGTTTCTTTTTTGCTTTTTGATCAAAGAAATCTCAATTTTGTTGTACACGAAATTTCTATCTACAGAAAATTGAATGTTTTCTATTTTTGGTTTCCGTTCAAGTGTAGTTGGAATACATATACATTCGGGTCCGTATTCTATTACTTGAATTGATGAAATTTTTGTTTGTTTGTCAGAGTTGGCATGAATGTCAATGTGTGAGCTTTGAGACTCTGGAATCGGTTGAGATGCCGATGTCTGCCTTACCTGTATGGCATTGGCATATGAACCGCTTATGAGGCTTTACACCTGAAGCTTGTTGAAGAGTTTTGTATTTGTTGGACATAAGGTTTCATAATAGCAGTCGATTGGGTGCATGCGGGAGTTGCACTCATGCGGATCCACCACCTTTTCTCCCTGTACCAAGCAGTTCTGCAGACTTGTGTTCTTGCTTGGGCTTATTTGGTTTTGATGATAGGAAGAATATCGGCGATTTTTTTTCCCATGGACACTTTGTGTTATGTTCATTTCCAGACATTGCCATCGCCGCATGAGCCCTAATGTGGTGCCCTCTGAAGATGATCGTACTCATTTTTTAAATAAAAAATAAAGCTGACAATTTTAATTCTTAACTTGAAAATCCAACATTGTAAATAATAGGTGTTTGACTACTGTATCAAACATCTCTATCAGTATTTCCCTGTGAATTTGACCAATTTCAATATTTTTATGTTTGATGAATTTAATGTTGTGCGAAAGCTGGTGTATGGGGCTGCCATCGATGCCCGCTAACCGGTACCGGAACCAGAGCCGTACAAAATCGTGTATTCCCCTACTCTTTACCCGTTATTTCCATCATGGGTACCCCCTTAAACGGTACTCGAAACAAACCGTGTATAAACTTACGTATTTCACTAGAGGTGAGTATTATTTGGATAAAATTTGAAAATTAAATTGAATTGATAGATTTAATTTGATTTGAGTTAAAAAATTTTTTAAAATATTTTTAATTCAAGTCAAATCATATTAAAAAATTGAATCGAATAGAATAATTTAAATTTAAAAATATTTTTTTGAATTAATATATATGTAACTATTTAACTCTAATTTTAAAAGTCTAACTTAATTTTAAAATATTTTTATCAATTTAATGTAATATTATGAAATTTTAATTCATCTTCTATTTAAGTTCTTAATTATAGAATTTACTCTTATAAATTATATTGTTTGATGTTATTTTTTAATATTTATTTTAATTGATAAAATTATTTTATTTTATTTTTATTCTCTTTTAAATTCACTTTAATTTTTTAAAAAACATAAATATAATTCAAATTAAATCAAATCAAATCAAATTAAATTAATTTTAAAATAATTTAATTTGTTTTGATTTAAGTTGAATTTTTTAAAAAAATATTCAAACTAAATCCAATCAAATCATTCACTTTTAACCGTTATTTCCATACCGGAACGGGTCTAGACCCGTCTGATTATCTCATGTTGTAGCGGATTACTGTTGGGTTTGTGTAATGGGTCCGGAGAAACCGATAGAGTTGTAGAACCCTCTCAAGTTTCAACTTTCAATCACCCTCCCCATCGCCCTCCCCTGTTTCCATCTCCTCCAACCTCCAAACCCGACACCGCCGCGTCCATCGCCAGATTGCCTCTACTCCAGCCGCGGCGCCGAGACCGCGCGGTGAGGCCGCGGCGGCGGTGGTTCTGGAGTCATGGACGGTGCGCCGCAGCCCTGTTCGACTCCAAGATGAGGCTGTTGGGAAGGCGTGACCGGAACAGGGTTGGCAGACCAGGTGGCAACCGGCGGCGGAGGAAGCTGCGGGTGCTGGGCGTTGCATTGGGCGGCCCGACATGGTCAAGCTAGGGCCAGCGCTGGCTCCTCTTCCAGGCGGCAGCGCGAGTGGCGGACAACGGCGCTGGGCAGTTGCTACAGGGCCATGAGGGGCTGCACAGGCGTTGCAGGGCCGCAAGCCCATGGCGGCGCGGAGGGCGACCGCGAGGGGGCGGGCGGCTGAACTAGCAGTGGCCGAGCAGCTGCGGGACGGGGGTGGCCGGCGACCGTGGGGGTGACTGCTGGCGGGCTTAGTGGTCCGGTGAGGTGGAGGCCTGCAATACTGTTCGCGAGGGAAGAGAAACAACAGAAGGAAGAAGTTGACGTGGGTGGAGGAAGAGGTGGAAGGCTGCCGATGGGATCTTTCCTGCTGTTGCGGCTGTGTGGGAGGGGAGAAAGAGAAGGGAGAAGTAAGAGATAGAATCGGGAGAGAGGGAAAGGTGGGGCCGGCTGCGTTCGTGTTCTGGGGAAAGAGAGGGAGAGTGGGGGAGAGGAAGAAGACGGCAAGGCTTCGCACCCCCCTCTTTCACGGGACAACACACATGGCAGCTCACTCAGTTTTCAAAATCTCATTCTTTATTGTCCATTAAACAGGATTACAGCAATGACTAAACTAACCTGCAAATAGAGAAAACTATAAAAAAATCGTGCAGAAGTACTAACAAGAATACAAAAGAGACTAAAGGGGTCTCAAATAGGCAGTACATCAATCCAAATACTCTGTGATAACTGAAATACAAATAAACCCTTCAGTGGGTCATCATCGAGCCAAATCGGAGCCTGAGTCACTGCTGATGTCCTCCGACAGCGGTAAATGTGGGCCGGGTCAAACCGAGTCCGTCCTCGGGTGTCCTCACCAAAGAGTTCATGGATTTTTTTTTAAAATGCAGCGGGGACCTTCGACAAGGGGATCCACTTTCCCCTTTATTATTTGTTATATTGGGTAATATGTTCAGTGGAATCTGCAGTATTGCTGAGAGTCAACAGTGGATTTGTGGTGTTCAGATTTTGCATTCTTCCATCTCTCTTTGTCACTTACAGTTTGCCAATGACCTATTGATGTTCACATAAGGAAGTTCTTGCAAGTCAGAAATTTGCTCTTTATTTTTTAAAACTTTGAAGCTTCTTCAGGATTAAAGATTAATTATGATAAGAGTGCGGCATTTGGTTTAAATATGGAGGAATGGGAGCTTCAACAGTGTGCGGATGGATGCTCTTTCATACAAAGTTGATAAGCTTCCCATGCTATATTTAGGCCTGCCTCTGCATTATAGACAACTGAAGGTGGAAGACTGGAATCTTTCTCATAGGATTCAGAAGTTATCTATTTGGAAGGACAGAGGCTTCTCATTTGGGGGTAGAATTACATTAATATATTCAGTCTTGACCAGCATGCCGCTGGACTATTTTATTTGTCAGTTTCTTACATCCCAAGAGCAGTTCAGACGAAGATTGATAGGATCTAGAGGAAATTCTTGTGGGTTGGTTTTAATGAACAGAGACATGGGATCCCTCTTATCAAATGCTGGCCATGTCAACATGGAGCTTTGGGTTCAAGAATCTTGAAGTAATGAACCTTGCTCTGCTGGGGAAATGACTCTGGGATCTGTTGCGGGAGAACCAATCCTTATGGAAGAGGGCCATTCTTCAAAAACACTATGCTGCTTACCATAGATTTTATTTACAAATATACAATGACAGGAAGATAAGCTCGATGTGGAAAGGCATTCTTAAATCGAGACATTGAATTGTGCAGGGCATTGCTATGGATATTGGCAATGGTGAGAAGACTTTTTTCTGGTTCGATAACTGGATAAGTGACTCCCCTCTAAAGGATACTTTTCCTAGTATCTACAAAATAGCAGTGGACAAATGCATCAAGGATTGCTTTCAGTTGCAGGAAGATACTAAGTGGTTTCTTCAATTACGCAGGGGGCTCAGGGAGGAGGAATATTGATCACTTTTAGACATGCTGTAATAAAGTATCAAGACACCACTCACAGGAGGATAGTTTCTTACAGACAATGGTAAAAATGCCTCTCTAGTCAAGATTTTGTGCAATTTTATTGATAATCATTCAGTTCAGTCCCATGGGGGTGGGTGAGTTGGATAAGCACCTCGTGGGCAACTGCAAGGTCATGGTACCAAATCCCACCAGTGGACATAAATACAGGACGGGCGCCAACTCAGGGTTCATGTAAGTTCCGACCTCATCTTGGAGGACAATGTAAGAATTTCAGTTAAAAGTTTCTAGAGTCAGCCAACCTGAACAAACCAGAAATGGATTTATTTGTCTTTAGTTTTGGTTCAGCTATTGAAGAAATTGGAATATACTCTTTAAATTGCAGACATTGATACTGTCATACTGTGAATTGAACATGTAACTGCTGTCACCCTTCAAATGCACATTGTCACTTATTATCTGCAGTATTCTTCTTATGTCCATGAAAAAGTTATGTATGTCTATCCTTTGTTTAATTAGAAAATTCAAAATTGAAATGAAGTGCATAAGCTTGATGTTTCTATTGGATAAGCGGTCGATCATTTAGCATTCTACTCTCATGAAAAAAAAACATACTCTGCAAAACAAAGGATTCTTCTCTTCTTGGCTTTCTGGATTAATTTTTGAACATGCTGGTCATAGTTTTGTGTGAGGCATTCTGGATAATGATGGCTTACTCATGATCTCAGGTCAGAGAAAGAGTGCGTGATGTTGTGTTCTTACAGGATGAAGAAACCTTTGCTGTAGAGCAGAAAAAGCAAGGTCTTTTTCCTTTCTTTGATTATCAGTTTACCAGGCCTCATGATTCTTTTTTGTTTCTGAGTGTTATCCCATTCTGACAAAATCTATTGGCATTGATCATCTTTTGGGTATCCTTGGGTCTTTCTTATCTCTTGTGATTTAGTAAACTAAGCTTTTGTGCAAGACATTTCTTGTCCAATCATTTGGGGCAATGATGTTTGTTTTATTTCTTTATTCTCTAGAAGAAACTTTTGATATGTGTGAGATGAACTTGTTTGTAGCTTCATTTTCCAGAAAACTGTAGTATGCATCTGTTGGAAGAGTTCATTTTGTAACTTTGTTCTGCAGAAGATTCACTTCATGTCTGCCATCTGAAAATAAAACCTTTTCATATTCTCTCCAAAAGAACTAGTTTCACAATCATATTTACACACATATGTATGTATGTATGTATGTATGAGTATATTGAAGGTGAGTTAGTTTATACATTGGGTACCAGCACCAGTTGCAAGGGCATGTTTGTCTTTTCTCTCAAATGATTAGCCATCAATTTTAACTAGATTTTTGTTACAAGATATAATTCATTCATTTTTTTACGAGTCTATTTGGTGGCATCTTTCAGTCTTTTACTTGGAAACAGTAAAAGAAATGTACTGACCGCCCAACCTTCAGCTGAGGGGTAGGAGAAGGAAAAAAGACCAAGAGGGGCTGCAGAACTGCTGCCATCATCGTCCTTTCCCAGGCTGAAGCTACTGCTACCCAGTCAGCTTCGCTGTTAGCTGCCCCCATCTCTCCATGTCAGCTTCTTTCTCCCCTCTGCTACTCAATAAAGATTCATGTGCCACAAGCCTTCTTGGATATGAATGCCACAAGAGAGAAATGGAAGGGCCTTCTATTTGAAGTCCTCAGCTTTTCTTTTTTTTCAAACTCATATCCTATGTAACTTATCGTATTGCTTATACCCAGTGAGCCCTCTCTTCAATTCTCCTTTCCTTTTGTTTGAAATTGACCCATAAAGCAACTCATGAGTGTTTCTAAATACCCATTTCCTTTGGACACTTCCATTCAGTTCATCTTTTTGGTCTGAAACAAAAATTACCTCATTGTTAGTTAGGGCAATCTGCCATCATGCATCACCTCATGCCTCATCAGGTCTTGGCAGGTTTGGACATTTTAACAGAGCAAAGGTGCTAACACATAACAAAGGGTTCCATCTCACCTGTCCAGAGTGTATAGTGAAACCCTCTATAGATCTTTCCAATTAGGCGTGGAAGTGAGCAAAACTAGGTGATGACCTTATTCTCAGTGGGATTGATAGGGGAGAAGATACTCAGAGCAAAAGGTGCGTGGATGCTAAAAATAACTGGATAGCCTAGCACATGATGAATGATGAAGACAGCTGATTCTGAGATGAAATGACATTGAAGTTTATCTTGTTTCAAACTCGCAATATTTCTATAGCTTCTACTATGCAGCTGCTTATTAATTATTGATTTAACACCATGTTTTTACTTCGGATACCTGATTTACCTGCCAATCTTGCTCGCGAATCAGAATAGTGATTTTGATATTAGGTTTGCGCCTTCTAGTTGGTTGCTGATTTACTCTATTGATGACGCTAAACCTCCGTGAGCATTTGCTAATGGTCAGTCAGCAATTATCATATAGTGTTTTGATCTACTCCTTTTCTTTCGTTATTTCAGATGCATGCAAGAAACTTTATTTTTATGTGATGAATTTAGTTTAGTGAAGTATTTAGGATTTCTATACATTCCACGAGCTTGATTTTCTCATTGTGAACTTGACTATGACAGGTATGTGTATCTATATAACAAGGACAGGACGGAAATTCACCGTCCTAAGGTAAGTAGTACGAGGATTTTTCTATCGAGGTGGGCCTCTAGCATGGTATATTTTTCATGGGATAGAATGCAAATAATGTCATCGAAATTTATGTCAATATTTTACTCATTCAGTTTGCACCATTGTGAAAATAAGGCTTCCAGATTGTACAGAAATCCAGATTTATTCATCAACTCAAATAGGATTGTTGATATTTTAGCGGTTAGCTTTTGAGCAAATGGTCGAAAGGGTGGTAACCCAACTATCCATTCTGTTCCCAAAGACTGCAGTTGAGCCGGGTTTTATTAAATTCCGTTCACTTGCTGTACAGAGAGCATTTGGTTTAGTATGTTTCATCTTGGACGTGTGCATAGATTCAACAGTTTTACACACTTATTCCATGCTATACTTATCTGATCCACTATTAATCCTAGAATACCCGTATTCTCCTATTCTGATCCTTTATTTTAATGCAAGTTTCTTCCTCCCCCATCAGATTAATTTTTTTTTATTGCCTGTCTTGCCATTCTGGAACATGAAGCACCCTTGAAACTTCAATATTTGGATAAACATTTCCTTATGAAACTACTCGTCCGCGATGGGAGAAGCAGGTGCATGCCCTCGTAGACAAGCTTCAGCCAGAAACAATCATGCTGGACCCTAGCAAGATAAGAGGAAGAGGGTCGATAGTGGTCGTGCATGGTGGCCGGAAGAAGAAGAAGAAGACATGGAGGGTGTGGGAGGCAGAGAGCAGACAATGATGACGGCGGGAGTAGAAGATGGCGGCGGGGTGACCGACGACGACGGACGATCCCTCCCCCTCCCCCCACCACTGGACTGGGCACCCCCCTACCACTCCCTTCCCCTCTTCCCCCACGGTTGGCCTACTAACCCGGAGCACCCCCCATCTCCCAACTGTTGGCCTGTTACCCCTCTCTCGTGTTGCCCCCTTCCCCCTCTTCCTACCCCCCGCCCTAGCATCCCCTCCCTCCGCCTACGTTGCCCCTCCCCTCCCCTGTGTGTGTGTGGTGTGTGAAAGAGAGTTGTTTTGGTCGGTCAATTAAAGAGAATGTTAGAATATTTGAAGAATATTCGACGTCCGTCGACATTAGTTAACTACAGTGACAAAGTTTTTCAAGATAATTGGGATATACATGCTAATATTTTTTGAAAGTGATATATTTATATTTTTTAATAATAATAATTTATTTTATAAAAAACTCCTCTTCTATAGATTCGTACACACGTAGTTACCGAAGAGAGGAAAAGAAAAGATGATATAATTAACCATATAGAAAAATACATCAGATGACAAGGTACGCACTGCTCGGTGGTGGACTCGGCAGCTCTGCAGCCGCCAATATTTAGGTTTTTACCCACATCAGACACCACCACCACCGCCACCACCACCACCGACTCAAGTTGAGCATGCAGCAGCGGCAGCAGCTCCGCATTGGGTAGCTTTTGGGCTGCATGTTCCAGCTTCAGCAAAAAAACAAGCAGATGCTGCTATCAACAGAGTATGCGGCAGGTTCACTGGGGAGGCAAGTAGCGAGTCAAAATTAAGGGTTACATTTGGTGAATTGGGAACAGCTTTTAATTACTCTGTCCCGGCCGGGCTAATGGAGGGCTGGTCCTACCCAATGATGATGCAAGTAAGATGCTTCTCTGTCTAGACCGATCGATGCTTCTCTCAAGAGTTTCTAATTAATAAGAAACCCGCCTCCCATGTCATTCGCGAAAACAACGTACAGCGATCTGCATCAAGGGTATATATTTAGGTAAATTCGCACAAAAAAAAACAAATGAGTTAGCCCAAATTTAATTTGTATATATATATATATATATATATATATATCAAACCACATCTCTCATTCATTTATCTTGGTAATCAATCTAGCGAGTTAATCTCTTTACTATTTATCAAAATAAAAATAGATTATTAACATATATAGGAGTAAGTTAATTATCTCACTTAAAATATTAACCCGGTTTTAACTTAACCCGCTATCTCGAAGGGGTGCTTATAATATATATATATAGGAGAGGATCTTGGTGCCACATATGTACAATTAAAGCCGATCGATGTCCTTGGTTATAATAACAAAGGCCAAAACTGTGACGTGTGGGCTGCTTCAGGCATGCATGCTGTTGATCACATGCGCTGGTCTCGTCCAGAGCGCCGGCAGATCGCTTCACGTGCAAATATGCACTTCCATCCTCGATCTGAAATATTTAATCACAAATATATAAGAACACTCTGATATAATTTTAATCTACGATGCCGCTGACATTTATTAGCGTTGGGTTAGGATTAATCATATATAGTCACGAGTTAAAAGGATGACGTATGATCTTAATTACTTTGGTCGACCAGCAATCCTTTATAAAAAAAGCATAAGATCTGTGCTTGACGTAGGTTTATATATATATAAACCCATGAGCTAGCCCTCTCTCCTTTCGTCTCTAGGTGACCCCTTGCCTTCTCTGGGCAGAAGGTATTAGAGAAGAGATGAATATGGAAAAATTACTTCAAAATTTTCCATCCATAAGTGATATATATATATATATATATATATATATATATATATATATATATATATATATATATATATATATTGTAGCGGACTTAGGGTCACGGGATTAATCTCACATCAGATGTTGAGAAAACAACTGAGTGTTCATAAGACAGGTATTCACCTCCTATCCCAAGAAGGCCCTTTTACAAGGATAAAACCTTAGCCGCCCTCTGACGTGACGGGAATAATACCTCTTGGGGGCACCAAAATAGTTCATCTCGCATCTACAAAGTGGCGCTGTCTGTGGGAACCTTGAGCTCTCGCACACTCGCTTGCCCTCTCAATGGGGGACTTATGTAGCGGACCTACTATCACAAGATCAATCCCACATCGGATGTTGAGAAATCAATCGAGTACTTATAAGACATGTCAAAATAGTTCATCTCGCATCTATAAAGTGGCGCCGTCTGTGGGAATCTTGAGCTCTCGCGCACTCGCTTGCCCTCTCAGGAGGGGACTTATGTAGCGGACCTACTATCACATGATTAATCCCACATCGGATGTTGAGAAATTAATCGAGTACTTATAAGACATGTCTTCACCTCTCAATCGAGTACTTATAAGACATGTCTTCACCTCGGATGTAGCGGACCTACTGTCACATGATTAATCTCACATCGGATGTTGAGGATTAATCCCACATCGGATGTTGAGAAATTAATCGAGTACTTATAAGACATGTCTTCACCTCGGATGTAGCGGACCTACTGTCACAGGGGGGAGGCTTATAGACCTACTGTCAAAGGATTAATCTCACATCGGATGTTGAGAAATTAATCGAGTACTTACTTATAAGGTATGTCTTCACCTCCTACCACATCGGATGTTGAGAAATCAATCGAGTACTTATAAGGCATGTCTTCACCTCCTACCCCAAGAGAGGGGGGGGGGAGGCTTATAGACCTACTGTCAAAGGATTAATCTCACATCGGATGTTGAGAAATTAATCGAGTACTTACTTATAAGGTATGTCTTCACCTCCTACCACATCGGATGTTGAGAAATCAATCGAGTACTTATAAGGCATGTCTTCACCTCCTACCCCAAGAGAGGGGGGGCTTATGTAGCGGACCTACTATCACATGAAAACCCTAAGACACTAAAATAGTTCATCTCGCATATATATATATGTCGAATTGGATGATCCTTTTTTAATTTGGAGAACAATTAACCTTTTCTATTACCCTTTATACATATATATATATATATATATATATCTCTCTCTCTCTCCAAAGCAGCAACTAAGACGTCACGTTAATCACAAAATATTTAACATTTTTGAATAAGTTTTAGTTAAAAAGTAAATTTTCACAAAATACTTTTTTAATAGACTGACTGGGAGCTGAACTTTTGGATGCCACCAAGAGGCGTGCAGCTTTTTGCGACGTTCTTTGAGCGACGACACCGCGTTTCCCGATAAAACACGGCGTGCGTGAAAACTTTGAACGCAAATCGCAACGCGGCCAAGCTTTTGGTGACGCTTACATTGTCTGCTAGCGACGGCGCCGCGTCGCAGGGTGCCCATACCGCCAGCATGTTTCATGTGGCCAAATTAGCGTCCCATATCTAACATGCAGATTTTCACGCGCTTTCTGTTATTTTTTTAATTTGTTCTGAACTCTTTCAAATGATTATAAATAAACTTGGTCAGATAAATACAACACTAAAGTAGTATTATATTTACTTTGTTCATTTTTTTTGTAAAAATACTCTCTTCATAAGTTTATTTGCAGAGTTATCTATCTTGTTTTCATATTTTTTTTAAAACCTTATTACATCGTAATACTTATAACTTTTGACTTCAGCAGCTAGCTATTAGCATGCATTTCGTTAAAATCTTCTTTTTATACCTTAATCTTTAATTTGAAAAAAAAGGATGAACATATCCATAATCTCTCATAAATAATCTCTCTCTCTCTCTCTCTTCACATATATGATCTCTCCTTATCTCTCTTTGACAAAATATATTGATCAAAATAACTCTTTCTTTTACAAGGATATTTTCATCTAAAAAATTAATTATACGGATGAAAAAAGAATATTATTTGAATCTCTAACGGACGTTAGCTGCAAAGGTATTTATATGGCACCGTATCGATATAATAAGATCATTAAAAATAATGTAAAAATAAGATGAGGTAATTTCACAAGTAAATTTATAAGTAGAATTTTTAAAAACTATTATTTATTTAATGTATATTTATTTACTCACAGTTGTATGTCCATATTGAACATGCACGATATAATACTAAGCACATAAGCATATATAATATTAAGCAGATAAATAAGATGTTAATGATATTATATTTATCTACTCGGGATAGTACTTGAAATTGACTAAACATGGTAAATAGAGAGAGATTAAAAAGAGATGGGGAGAACCCACTTAAAAGATAATTAAGTGGACAAGCTAGTGGCACTCCTCTTTTGGTGGAGACGTACCGATCGATTGCTGTGAGGCCCCAAATAATGTAGGACTTAATTTTTAGAAAAAAATTAACTCTATATTTTAAAATTATTTAAAATTATATTTTACCTCTACTTTTACCATATTTATTGTATTATCTCTAAAATTCTTAAAAAATAGTTATTGTGTCTTTATCCGTCGGTGTCTTTAAAATAAAAAATTATTATATATTCCTGTGTGGTGCTTATGTCTTTAAAATACAAAATTACCCTTGTACTCTTTCTAAAACACACAATGACTATTTTTCTTAAAAATTTTAAAAACATTATGATAAATAAAATAAAGATAAAGATATAAAGATAATTTCATAAAGTTTTAAAAGCATAAAGACAATTTTCCCTAATTTTTAAATGCGTCCCATTCCCTAACGCCTATAAAAACTGCTTATGCCAACTCGGTTGGGTCACACCTGAGAAGGCTGAGATCGCCTCTTCCGAGCCTTTCTAACCCACCACCATGGAATCTGCCTTCCTTCTTCCCCTCCTGTCATGCCTCGTGTTGGCCTCCATCACTGCCGCGAGCAGCGCCACCGTCCTCGACACCAGCGGCAACCCCGTCCTCCGGGGAGCTCAATACTACGTGCTGGCTCCCCAGGTGCGCGGCCTGGGTAACCTGGGGTTGGCCACAAGCGGGGCCTGCCCTCTGAACTTGTTCCTGAAGCCGTACCCCTACGGCCCCGCGGCCATGTTCTTCCCGGAGCGTTCCCAGGGGAACAGCTCCGTGGTCGACGTCGGGGAGGATCTGTCTGTCATGTTCGCGGCGCCGACCAAGTGTCCCGACTCCACCCAGTGGAGGCTCAACGAGAAGACGGGCATCGTCACCACCGGCGGATCGCTGTCGACGACGGCGTCAGGGACCAGTTACAGCCGGTTCAGGATAGCGCGGTACGAGTTCCCCAACAGGAACTTCTACCAGTTCCTGAGCTGCCCCGGCGAGGGTGGTGCTGGGTGCGGCACGCTAGGGGTGACCACTGAGCAGCTGCTGCGCCGGACCAGCGAGGTGCTTGTCGTTTCGTTCACGAAGGTGCCGGAGGGATCGGCATGATTGGTTGCCAGATAGAGATAGTGTTGTAATAAGGGTGCACACTGCCGTCTGATCGTCTATCCTGCGCGCGGCCGTGTGTAGCCAAATTGAAAGTCTTTGATCTGTGTTTTCTGGGTGGGCTTATTATTAAATGAAAGCGATGATGGTGCTCCAATTAATAATTAATTACTTAATTAATTAAGCTTTCTGTTTGGTCCGTGGGTCATATGAAAATTCCCCTCCTCCCTCACCCGGCCAACTTGTACGGAACGCAGATCTTGTTTGTCCGAGAGCCGATTAAAGAACAGACACATGTACATCAGGGCTTTTATGGCGCGCGTGAGTGTTTCACGTACGTACGCCGTAGCCACAAAAGAATAAATTTTTTTTCAAAAATTGTGATTTCAAATATCACAAAAGTGGCTGCCCCCAAGTCACGACTCTTTTGAAGTCTAATTAAAATATCTCCCTACACAAGTGCAAAAGCAGCTAATTTCACATATGACGTGGAATCATCCGTCTCAAATCTCATTTCGTGTGGGGTCCACAGGGGATATATATAAATGCAGTCACATGGAGAGTGGGCCGAGAAGGAATTAATCATAGAGAAAGATCAAGTCATATATATATATATACGTGTGGGGTCCACTGGGGAGATATATATAAATGTAGTCACATGGAGAGTGGGCCGAGAGAAGAAATTAATCATACAAAGAGAAAGATCAAGTCATTTATATATATATACGTGTGGGGTCCACAGGGGATATATATATATATATATAGTCACATGGAGAGTGGGCCGAGAGAAGAAATTAATCATACAAAGAGAAATATCAAGTCACACACACACACACACACACACATATATATATATATATATATATATATATATATATATATATATATATATATATATATATATATAGAGAGAGAGAGAGAGAGAGAGAGAGAGAGAGAGAGAGATTTAATTCATGCCCATGACAATTATAAAGTTTGATGCTAAACGTAACGGAGACCACAAGGCGTGGCATCCACTATACCACCGTCCAGGAGTCCACCAAGTCCACCGCGAGAATGCGTGCCAGCACATGGGCTTAAGCAAATCCGAAGCCAGACATCATTGCTCTCGGAATGTGAGTCCATCCCCAATAGCTACATCACCTGGTTCCAACGAGGGCCTACCGATGAATCATAACCCTTGGCCAGGAAACAAGACACATCGTCAACTTTTGAAACTCAAATTTTGTTAGATTTTTTTTTTGATACGCGTTAAATAAGTCGGCCATTTAGAAGTATCGTTTGAGATAGGAGAAATTAGATGAAGACAAAATTTAGACAAAAGGGAATAGATAATATTTCGTGTAAGTTAAAAGGAGATAGACGACGCTCCACCTGAGTTGAAGAGAGACAACGGAAAATATTGAAACTTAAATGTATTAAGACGATGCACCAGAATTTGACAAAACAACAAAATAGATGATATATCGTCTAAGTCGGAAGTATTAGACGAAGCGAAAGAGTAGATATTGATGTATCGTCTAAGTCAGAAGTATTAGACGAAACGTCTTTTTAGACGAATTACTTTTCTTATCTTCCGAATAGATGATGTATTGAATAGGTAGACGATATACCGAATGGATAGATGATATATATATATTGAATGTTTGGACGATATATTGAATGGATAGACGAAACGATGAAGTATTACACGATATATTGAATAGATAGATGATATATTTAAAGATTAAATGATATATTGAAAAGATAGATGTATATTAACTATAAATTAGAGATATAGATGCTAAAGATGTGGATGATAGATTAGACGAGGGAATAGACAATCAATTTAGACCGTGAAAAATTAAATAAACGAATTTAAAAATCTAAAAATAAACTCGAGCGCTATCGGACAAGGATTAGAAATATATGACAAAGATCAGAGTTATATGGCAGGAATCAGAAATGAATGACATGGGTTAACGATGTAAGACATGTGTATGCCAGGTGTTATTGGTTGCAACAGGTGGAGTGCAATTCTGTCAGGTGTTAAGCATAGTTACGATAGGGTGGAAGATAACTCGCTAACAAGTGGAGAGCTCTTGGGAGATTAATGGGGATATATTATAAAGTAAAAGAATTTTAAATTAAATAATTCTGTATTAACTAGCTTTGAAAATAGCCTATGAATTTAAGCCCTTGTTACCCCTCCTGCTACCCTTTTATCTACCCTGAGCATAGAGAGGAGGAGATGTTGGAGGAATAATAGTAATAATGTGAGTTTTAGATTGTTGAATATGTTATCCAGGAGTAAAGCCTAACTAGACAGAGTTATTCTTTGGTGTTAGGAGTAAGATAATCATCCCCCAACGTAAGGAGAGCGGCTAAGAGTACTTCTGAGATGACCAATAAGGCTGGAAATGAAAACCTACAGTTAAGGATCTCACTGTACAAGTAGTCACGTGATAAACCGAACACATGCTAATATTTACATGTATTGTTTCGACATTATTTTGATGATTAGAAGTCGAGTCATGTATGAAAGAGTGTGTATGAATTAAGCACATAGACAATGCCATTTTAAGGGAGAAGGATGGGTGCCCCGATTGAAAATGATATGCTATGGGAATTAGACAAAGGGGGCCCTGGTGGACAGTAATTTTCACTAGAATTAGACCCTCGGGTCTCCCGACGAGCAATCTATAGAAATTAGACTTTGGGTGTCCCGATTATCATGCATTTGCTACAAGAATTAGACCCACGGTTCGAAGACGACGAACCACTGTGTGTGGTCGGACAGTGCCTTTCGTCTGGGCGCTACGACTATCCCTTATGTTATGGTTATGACACATGTGCAATTAATATGTGAAACTAAGTTGACATATGAAATCATGTTCTATTATGAAAGACCTACTTATGTATGATTGATCTATTGAGGTCATTTGAATAAGATCTGATTTGTCATGCTTAGTCAATTACTCCTTCGTAATTACTATCATATGTGTAAGACCATCTTAAATGGTGATCATCTCCGTGTTATCATCTGATTTGTAAAACTTAATATATATATGTTTTCATACCTACTGAGTCTTAAGACTCACACCTATAGTCTAACACTTTTCAAGGAATTAGGAAGTGTGATAGTAAACTCGACCAGTAGAAGGTCATAAGGAGCTAGATCTTAGGAGACTTTTTGTAGCCACTACGTAGAAAACTTTAAGATTTTAATTTTATTATGTGTATAAGTGTACTCTTAGTCTAAATCTCTCTATATGAGAGATATAAGTATCCTTTTATAATCAAATGAATGAAAAGTGATGAACAATGATGTAATTACATTTTTAATAGACTTTAATATGGTGGGTGTTGTCTTATGTACGGATGGTCTTTGAGCGCCTTGTAGGCAATCCGAACTCACAACGCATAGGAGTAAAAGGTGACGCTCCCCAGACTGGACACTGAGTGTTTCGAGAAGGGGGAGCCACAGATACCTTTTAAATAATTTTTTTCGTACATTCTTCCTTTGTCTTGGCTTTGTTTTGTAAATCTCTTCTGTCTCTGATTACCTCTCACGAATTGTTGTTGTGCAAAATAACCTTCCATGTACTCTTTATCCTCTTTTGTATGATATCTTTGATTGAAATGATTGCTCCAAATTTTGATGAGAAAACATGTTCAGTCTCTACTCATGCGTCTCTAAAGAACCCATTAGTTCTTACGTAGAAAATGTTAATAAATCTTTAAATTCTTCAATAGCAGTAACAATTTGATCAAACTTAATTGATTAGCAGACTTCTCAAGATTTTCTCAACTATTTTTACTTCATCAATTTTATCTCCGTAGCTACTAATTTAATTTATGATGTCGTCAACTAGAGTAAAAAATATTTGAACAATTTCACTATCTTTTATCATAATATTATCAAACTCTTTCCATAATGATTATAATTTGATCGAAATTACTTTCAATGACCCTAGAAATTCTTACTTTAGAAGATCTCAAGTATCTTTCTAAATTACAGATGATCCGAGAAAATATAGTTTTACTTACTCCTTGTTGGATGAATAATAATATATTTTCATATTTCTTCTTATTTTTTTTATAGTTCTTTTGCGATATCAACGTACATGACACAAGAGTTGTCATGTTCTCTCTGATACCTTATATCTGTCTTCAACAAGTTTCTAGACTTCTTGAGCAATAAATAGAGTCTTAATTTAGAGACTCCAAAAATCATATTTTTTATCATAAAAATGGAGATAAGATTTTAAGAAATGCTTAAAGAGAGAGAGATTAATTACTGTCATAATTGAGACTATGAGAGAATGGAGACTATGTCTTTGATATCAAATTTATTGGAGCAGTAAAAATGGTGACAGACACAAACCGTAAAGAGGAGAAACAAGCTTGTATTGAATGAGGGTTATAAATACAATAAAACTTCTTTACAATGTGTTAAGAATATTAATACAATATATATGTGACGGGTGTAACAAGAAAAATAAAGCAATAAATACTCGTCACATGGACTAATTAAAGGAGTCCCATGTCAATGGCGTATTGTACACCCTCTCACTTTGCAAAGGGGAGGTATTAATTGGATTCAATCCAGGTTCTCCTCTCCCTTAAAAATAAGGGTTTTTTTCAATCCCTACAAATAATCTTATTTATATTTTAGTCTCTCAAATACATCTATTATTTTAAAATCTCTCAAATCTTTTAACTCTTATTTAAAAGTCCTCGCAATTTACGGACGTTAGAAGAGAAGAATATTATGAAGAATATTCCGACTCGGGGGTCAACATCAAAAATTACTAAAATAGCCTTGATCTCAATCCCCCTCTCCATGTCTCCCCATTCCCACTCTCTCTCTCTTCGGGCCCACACACACACTCTCTCTCTCTCTCTCTCTCTCTCTCTCTCTCCCTCTCTCTCTCTCTCTCTCTCTGTTCTCACACTCTCGTGAGAGCATGGCCAGAGCTAGAGGGGGAACCCTCTCCGATGTCGTCCCTCTCTCTACCTTATGCTCTCACTCCCTCTCTTTCTCTCTCCCTTGAAACCCCCTCCGACGGCATCCCTCTCTCTCTCTCTCTCTCTCTCTCTCTCACCAGAGCATCGTCGGAGCAAGAGGGGGAACCCCCAATGGCATCATCGCTCTCTCTCTCTTATGTTCTCACTCCCTATCTTTCTTTCTCTCTCTGGGAACCCCCTCTCCCTCTCTCCCTTATCCTCGGCCTGGCCTAATCTTCACAGCCATAGGCGAACGACAGCGACGGAGATGTCCAACCTCATAGGTGATCGCCGAATGCCGCTTGCACGAACAAGGAAAAGATGATGAGCGCGGCAATGGAGGGGCCGTGAGAGAGAGAGAGAGAGGTGTGGCTGAGGGGGGGGGGAGACGACAGAGGCACCGAGAGTGAGAGAGTGAGAGAGAGGCATGGCGGATGCCGGGGGGGGGGGGGGGGAGACGACAGAGGCACCGAGAGAGAGAGGTGGTTGAAGGGGGGAAGATGTGAAGTCGCTCCTACACGGAGCGACTTCACCTATTTGCACACACCCACCTCTCTTTCTCTCTCTCTCTCTCTCTCTTTGTTCACACGTAGCAACGACCACGCTCCCTTGCCGCCAGCTTTGCTCCCCTATGCACAGTTGGCTTTGCTCTCCTATCCTCGCCTAAACATTCCACATTGGCACCGTCATTTCTGGAGCATGCTGACACCGTCGACATGGATGTACAAGACGCCACCTTCGCTGTGCTCACCTATGTAGCATGTGGTTGCTGCCACCCGCCCCACTTGCTCACACTACCCTTTTTCTTCCTCCTCCTTTGCAGCCCTCTTCACCGTAGTCACCATCATCCTCGGCCCCCTTTGTTGCCAACGACTGTCACACTGCCAAGGTTCTTCTCTCTAGAAAGTGTCGAGGACAACAAGGGAGAGACTTGTTGACGAGAATCGTCACTATTTATCGTATTAAGTATGTATTGTGTGTAAAATACATGTAGTAATATATGTATTATTTACTTCTGTTTTAGTAGGCTAGTCATAGTCAAAGTGTGTATTTTATTTTATTAAACCCACAAAGTCAATAGTTGGTTGTTGGGTTTTATCTTATAAGGCTTGGGTATAAATGTTATTAGGAAAAGCTTATGGGTATGAATGTTATAGCCTCCTCCTATATAAAGGAAGGCTAAAGGGTGTGTTACGTATGTTGTTATATGAATGAAAGATGTTTGCCATAAGGTGTTTGGGTTGTGTTCCCCTTCCCTCTTTCTCTTTGTGAGTTTGAGTGTGTCGCCCGGTGTGAGACCGTCCGGCGTGAGGCCGAGCTGCGCGAGGTAGCAAGTTATCCGTCCTGTTCGTGATATCGGAGTGCCGTCGATCCTGCCCCCGACGCCGTCCCGCGTCACTTGTGACGTGTAAGGCTTTTACGTGAGAAACTCGGATGGGTTTTTTTCAATTGCCTTCCCAAGCAACCACACTATTTAAATAGGGATGAATGTCAGTGGTGGCGAGAATTTTATAAGGCGTGTAAAGGTAGGAAAGTGTTCTTTGAGCCCCGTAGCACACCTTTAAGATTTATTGATTAGGGAAGAGCAGCCAGCCTCCCGATAAAATCTGCAAGCACTAGAAGACTACGTCAGAAGGAGCCCTGAGAGTGATCCCAGGGGACAACTCTCCAATGCTTAAGTCAGAGATGTATGTAAACGAGGAACAAGAGAGCAGGAGGAAGAGGTGAGCCAGATAGAGAAAGGGATCGATGAGCCTGAGTGGAGAAGTGAAGGTTTAGAGAATACTAGGTAGGCCTGGAGAGTGCTCAGAGAGGCAGGGGAGAAGAACCACGTACAAGGGGACCTTCTGGACCCTGCTTCTCGGATGGAGATTCCTTCTGCCGATACACATAAGCTCCTCTCTCCTCCTTGGAGTGTGGCTCTACTAGCACAAGAAGGTTTCTCTCTCCGTGTGCCTCTGTCTGTGTAACTGTGTTGTTGTGTCATTCTCTTGAGTCCCGTTGGGGGACCTACTTATACAAGCGGCTGAGGCACTGACCGCTCCTCGACTGGAAATGGTAAAGATCATGGAGTAACGTCTCCTTGATCGTGGGGGCTTGTCCGTTGCTCACTTTCCCATTCCCAAAAGGGAGAGGCTTCATGCAAGGATCCCGGTGGCTTGGGTGGGGCTTAGTCCACGCCGGGAAAAGCTCTATGATGGTGGCGGTAACGTTCGCCCAATGGCGAGTTCTACGGCATCCGGAACGCGCGTAGTAATTCTGCCTGTAGGTCGGCAAAGCTTCCTTGGGCCTTAGCTGGGCAGCACTGAATGGGTTGAAGGATTATGGAATGGTCTGTTACGGGCTCGGCCAATCCGAACAGCAATGAGCCTGGCGATGTTGGGTCGTATTGGGGTTGGCGAACATCCCCCTCCTCACGATGTTTGGAAAGTCTCTTTTTTTTCAAAGCTATTTCTCTCTAAAAATTGGTCCATGTCAATTTTTGTCTCATTTTTTAAAAGTGGTGTAAATTGTTAACCACATGTTCGACAAAGCTAACATAATTCATAAAAATTATAAAGACATATTTGGCATGCTGTTCTGAGAGGATGGGAGAGGAGGGGTAGGATATTAAGGGAAGGTGAGCATGGCTAAATGTGGTGGGAAGTGGGGCGGAGCAGTTTGTGATCCACGTAAAGGAAGGGGTCTACAACAAAATGGTGGTGTGGATCTCTTTTGAGAAGATCAATGTCATCTTCTTTGGCGACGCCATGGGGAAGATCATCATCACTTGATCTCTCAAAGTCAGGATGGGGTGCACCAGCCTGGGTAGGCGGGGCGGGCTTCGTGGGAAGCTTCACCAGTGGCAGCGGCCTCGGCAGGAGCAAGGGCTAGCTTTTTGGCGGTGATCTTTTGGAAGGAAGCTTCACCGTGGCAGCGGCACCGGTAGGAGCAAGGGTTGGCGATGCGGGCGGGAGTAGGGGCTGGCTTCTTGGTGGCGATCTTCTAGAAGGAAGTTTCACCGTGGTAGCGACGCCGACGCGTGCAAGGGCTGACTTCTTGGCGGTGCTCTTCTTCTGCTGAATAGCGTACCGACGCTCTACTGCTGCTAAGATACGATCACTTGGTACGCCTTGACGAGCAGTAGCAACCACATGCTCTCCTAGATGGTCTGGTCGGAGATCCCTCGGGAGGTGGCAGCCTACCCCACGAAGTTCCTGAAGAAGTTGTCCCAGGACTCGCCGACGCTGTTAGGGTTGGCCTCCCAAGCCCGTTGCAACTCCTCCAGGTGGATGTTGCTCGTGCCTTCGAGGAAGCTGTCGGTGAGCCTGGAGAGGGGGACAGGGGACGAGGGCGACTTTGGGCCGGCGGTGTGGAGTGGAAGCTACGAGCATGAGGTAGGAGGAGGCGAGTCATGGGGACATGGTGGGAGGCCCGTGCGAGGTTCGCACAGGGCAGAGGACACGAGGTCGTGTCTCTCTAAAAAAATGGAAAGATTTATTTTTATTTATTTGGAAGTTATAACGGGATATAATATTTCATCCTTAAAAATTAGGGAGGTTTTACCAAACATGTCAAGCGGATTGTTTATTCTTAATTTTTATTTTGAGGAAAAAAGAGAAAAAATTACAACCAAACACCTTATTAGAGAGCTTCCGTACCGACATATGCTCTTTCTCTGGACCCTGATGGTCGGTTCATACAACTGACAATTTCTTCTAGGTTTTGCTTAGGTTTTTCTCCATTGCTCTAGAGATCTACACAAGACTCCACAACCATTACAAATTAATTTCATGGCAACCTCGTCCTCTTTCAAAAGATTCAACAGAAAGAATTATCCTTCCTTTTGAGCATAAAAAAAGAAAAAAATAAAAATATCAAAAAATAAAAATATCTAATCTAGACACTTCGAGTTTAAAATATCGATGACATCTCTCCTAAACTTTATATCTGAAAGGAGCAAACTACACTAGTAGAATCTTGTGTATAGTCGACCCTTAAATTAAGCTAGAGAGAGAGGGAGAGGTGGCTATGCAAGTTAGAGAGAGGGCGATGCAAACAAGGATGGAACACATGGAAGCTATGCTATTTATGTATTTTTCTAATAGCTCGGTGAGTCCATTTATGCTATGTCAGAGTTTATAATTCTAACATTTTCTAACTTGTCTCAATTTCTCATTCTCTTGTCGTAATTTGTTATCTCTTATCAATTAGTTAATTGCAAAAAAATGATTGGAGCTCTAAATAAAGATGTTTTGAAATGTAAGTTTCAATCTTTGTATGAAGGGCTTCTTAGTTTTGTTATACTTTTAAGAGAATGATGTGAAATACTCTTTTCCTTTATTGTAAATTAAACTCTTTTTTATTTCTTTATTTTTTATATGTTGACAATTCGAGACGACACGATAGAATGTCCAACACCTATGGTGATAGAGATGCAACTTAATCCTCACGATGACATCAACTAATTAAAGCTTATAACTAGTATCTTTTAGTTTTTAAATTGCAAAAAAATAATGTAGTTGTCCTAGGACATGTTAGATTATAACTTGAATTTTATTTGGAGGCTTGTATTTAAGTTGTTTAGATTATAATTTGAATCTTATACTTTAAGTAAATGTTCACAAAAGTGACCTTTTAGTATAATATGTGGACGTGTATTTTGTGCATAATGTGATTTCAAGAAAATATTTAAATATATATGCCGATGCCTTTTCGTGTAACATATGGATGTGCATCTTGTAAATATCAATAATGAATTTGCAAAATAGTGACAAAGGTGGTCTTAAATGAATGTTGAATATAATTATGGATTTATTTTGTAAAAATAAATATGTGAATATGTATGTTGCGGGGATTAATGAACTATGTGGATGTGTATATTATAAAGACTAGTGAAATATGTGAATACATATGTTGTAGATGACAAATGTCAATATGTTAGTATTAGGAAATAAACGTAAAAAAAATGACTTGAAAGAATGGACGACGGTTTTCAAACCGTTATGAATGACATTGTTAAGAAAAAAATATTAAATGGTCGACGATTTTTATGCGACGATAATTTAAAAACCGTCGACCAAAGAATAGTCGACGGTAAAAAGATGACGATCTAATCGCTGTTTACATTTTAGACTTCGGTAAACAATCGACTATTCAAGAAGCGCCGGCGATTTTAACCGTCGGCGATAACTCACTTTATACTATTTCTATAGAAAACGTCCTCAACTATTTCACAACACAGTACCGCAGCATGCAGTCTGCTGGTGTGCAAGTGCACGCCCGTTGTTGGATCATGGCCGTGGTTAATTAATTTAGAAGATAATACTACTAAAACAGCGGTTGGGATTTTGCCGTAGGCATGCAAAGAGGTAATTAGCATTAATATTGCAAAGAGGTAAATAACATTAATATTCCATGAATAACATCATCTATTTTATTTGCGTGGCACACAAAATAAAAATAAAAATAACATTAATATTCCATGCAGTAATCCCGCTTATTTAATTACTTTTAAAACCAGCAATCTATCAATCCATCTATTTGAAACAACATCAACATTTTATGCAGTGGGAGGCATGAGGAGTTGCCTCGGCATCTTCTTCAACTTGTCGGCCGGCACCTTCTGGAACTGCACGATCAAAGGAAAATTGAACCGCCTGATACCTCCCACCGGAGTCATCCCTATCGTGCTGCACGGGCGCTGTTCGAGGGGGGTAGGGCAGGAGTAGATCCGGTAGTACCCGGGGCCGAGGATGTCGTAGCTGTCTATCCTGAAGAAGCCGTAGTAGTTGTAGCTGCTGTCGGATGCAGAAGGGCTCACCCCGCCGGTGGTCACAACCCCCGTCGTGTCATTCACCATCCACAGGGTGGATCCCGGGCATGGCAACAGCTCGGCGAACATGATGAGCAGGAGCTCCTCCCGGAGGACGGTCCGACCGTGCGTGGTGTCGTTGGGGAAGAACATGACGGGCTCGGCGGGGGGTCCTCCTCTGATCCACACGTCCCTGGGGCATGACCCATCGATGGTTCCCACGTTCACGCCGTCACCTCTGTCGACGGCGAGGACGTAGTATGGCTCTCCACGGCGGAGGGGATTGCCGTTTGTGTCGCGGATGGGGACGTCACTCGCCACTGCGGGGGAGGAGGACACGAGGGCGCATGACAGAAGAAGAAAGAGAAAGCCCAACCTCATCTTATAATGTATAGCCTCACTAGCTAATTAATGGTACGTACGTATACCAAGTGTTGAGAAGGGCGATCGAGAGGGGATATATAGCACTCGGAAGTGTGTGGTACGTGTCTATCCCCACTTGGGATATGGAGGCTTTTATAGACTTCTTGGGGGGGGGGGATGGGGATGAGAAGACACTGTTGTAGTTACGTGATGGAAGAACTGTGCATTAACTATCTTCTGCTGCATTAGTGGCATCGGCCTAATTATATATCCTGGGTTTACCAGCTGCGATCACCATCCTCTCATAGATCATAGTTTTAATTAATTAATGCCGACAACAGCCAACAGATCTAGCTAGTCTCGATTGAGGACAAGCAGGAACTCGCATGTTACCAGTATTACAAGCTTTTCCTTCAAATGTCAGGGTGCCGATCGAGAGTGCATGTGGGAGTAGGTGTGGCGCACATCGTATTTGTCGCCCATCTAATGATTTGCTTTCTCTGATGATGGGGGCCAGGAATGTGATGGATTAATTAGACAACTTTGGATAGACGATCGATGCCGCCATCTTCTTTGCTGTTTCGCACCACGAAGGTGACCGATCCTGGATACGTGCATGGGCTGGAAGTCTTCCGTCAAACACTACGTGCGCAGGTAGGTGGGCACCATGTTTCTCCTAGTTATCCACCATTGAGACTGGATGTTAATGTCAGATGGCCTTTCTCCTACTACTGTTTAGGATATGGCTTTCACTTAATTTGTGATCCTCTAGAGAATGATCCCTTCTGATCGTAATTAACTACGGGAAAGAATTAATTAATAAAAATGCGCATTCATGAATATACGTACGTACGTACGTTTACAGTTACTATTTAATTAGCTGTGATCTTCATTTTCTCTCTTATTAATCAACAGCAACATATAGTTCAGACATCAGAGACGCAACATAAACAGAGATAAGAGTAAGAAAGTGAGAGAGTTCTTTAATGAACATAAAGGAAATCACAAAAATTTACATTTTTTCGGATTGCCAAAAAGATCATCATATATATTTTGTCGGGTTTATCAACAATGTGATAACGCCTAGAATTTAATTGAACTTACGATCCGATGTAGATGAAGACATGCCACCTTTACTTTTACAAAGAAATTTTCGAAGTGAGACGTGAGACGCTTCGTTTTGAAGAGCTTCACATCTTCTTGATTAATAATTAGTTTTTCATATCTGTGTACGCACCACGCTGGAATGGCCAATAAGTACTGCGTACGTATGTAAAGCTCTCCAAACTCTATAAAAACCCTCCAAGGTCAAGTGGGGAGCAACACACATCAGTGTTGCTTCTCTCCCTGTCTCTCTACCCGTCCTCTCCCTCAACCTGATCCCTCTCCCCCGCCATGGAGTTGGTCCTTCTTCGTTGCCTTCTTCTAATTCTTCTCTCGTGCCTCGTGATCTCAGCCGCTCCGGCGACCGGCGACGTCGTCTTCGACACCGCTGGTCACCCCGTCGTCAGCGGGTTCCCCTACTACATACGGGCCGCCCAAGCCCGAAACGGTGGCAACCTGGGGTGGGTCTCCCTTAACAACTCCTGCCCTCTAAACGTGCTCCTGAAACCCTTTCCCTACGGCCCGCCGGTGATGTTCTTCCCGGAGGAGGGGGCACGGCAGAACAAGAGCGTCCTCCTCACAGAGAAGCTATCCGTCATGTTCGCCGCACCCTCGCCGTGTGATGCATCCACCTTGTGGAGATTTGACAGGACGCGGTCGTTTGTGACGACCGGCGGAGTTCTGGTGCCACCGTCGTCCGAATCCAGCTACAGCCGGTTCAGGATCGTCCGATACCCATTCCCAGGCGACACCGTCTACCAGTTGATGTATTGCCCAGAAGAGCGTCTTCTCTGCAGCACCGTGGGTATAGCATACGGCTCCCAGACACTACTGGGTGACTCCAGCGAGCCCATGGCCCTCAAGTTCATTAAGCTAACAGAGGCTTCCTAGGGATCCAGCTTCATGTCGATCGGAGTAAATGATGCATGGTGCAGCCGGAACCAAGTTATACCATATATATATATATATATATATATATATATATATACGCAACCTAGCTATACTATGTATTCCGTGTTAACTAGCAAGTATATTTATATCGATGGTCTTTTATGTTTGTCACATCCAACGCCATATCTCGCTCGCTCTCCTCTGGATCATCCAAATGAGAAGTTGGGACCATACGATCCTGAATGCGCAAAGCAGTACGCGCGTTTTTCAGGAGTTAGAGAGAGAGAGAGAGAGCACGGCGCTTAATTTACAATCTTCTTCTTGATAATTTCTTGTTAATTTGCATATGACGTACCTTTTAAAATCATATATAATGTCGTGCATATATACTTACTTACCTTATTAGAGATAGGTAAGTCATGAGTGTCCTCTTAATTTCATGACGTGAATATTCCTCTCTAAGGTGGTTATACGTACATGCTCTCTCGTTAGAGTAAGACATGCTAAAATTCTTATCTGCTGGAAGGAGAAACTCCATTGGATGAGGACTAACTGCTGCTTATATCCCCAAGTGAATATGGAAGTTTCGAGATGACTCTTCTGCTGCTGTTACTTTAGTCAAACTGTCGATGTACATATTTTCAACCCTGTTCTCCTCATATACGAACGATCCCTTCCGTTGAGAAGTTGTTCACAGGTTTATGGACTTCCCTTATGCAATTGCGCGCAGTTTAATTAATTAGTTCATCTATGAATTAATTGCAATTATATACGAAGAGAAATCGCACCGCACATAATTTATGCCTTTTGTTTTGGTTGGAAACAAGCTACGTATACCAAACTAGCGGCTACATTCATCATATCGAGACCTCTCAAAGAAGCAAAAGACAACCAGTGCCTCCAGATCGAATGTGCAGATAGTGCTAGCTAGGGAGAAACCAGCTTTGATTACTGTTCGTTTCCTTCGTTCGCCTAGGCACCAAGATATATTATACGTCCTTTTTCTAACAAAACATGAAAGCAGCAGTACTGGGAGGAACCTGATCTTCTTGTTAGAATGATGACTCAATGTGTTTTATACCCTACTGTGAGTTTTGATTAATTTTAGTTCATGAAGGGAGGGATAGAGAGAGAGAGAGAAGCCAGCAGTGTATCTTTAGAATAGCTCTACACAACGAGGCTCCCACTAGTACTGCAGAGTCTGATAATTAAGAATCCACTGTGCATATACATTTGGATGACAACATGCCGGCACCCTTTTGTCCAGAAATGTAATTAACCACGCTCCTCTCCCATCTCCACTGTCCTTGATAGGTAAAACAGTCAGAACCCGAGACCTTTTCACTTTCCGTCGTTCAAAGACTCTTAATTGTATACGAGTGCTCTACCAAAAACAATGGGAGGACGATCACGTGAGCTAAGCGTTCTTGACCCAACCTTTTTGTCTATTACTACGTACCGCTTCGCTTGTGTTGATGTTGTTAGACATGAGATAATACAACAAGTGCATGCAGCTGACTCAAGCGCCCTGCATGCATCCACGTTAGTGCGTACATCAATACAAAAAAAGAGGTGCCCTCATGCAAGAGAAGTGCTACTTGAACTCCTTTCAATAATTAATGCTCCTATTAAAAAAAACTCCATATACATGTTAATTATTGAGGGGCAAAACATAGGGCCATGTCCCATAAGAAAAGCATGCGGAATGTTACTTCTCAGGTGGATTTTTTTCTCGAGCGTCCGGTCAACCAAAGATTTAAGAATAACGTTGACGAACTGCGCGCGATCTGACATCGTCCGAAGTACGTAGTGTTAGTGTCATAGTGTGGAGTTCAAATTCGTCATCGTGCGTCTTCGCACGTGGATCGACCTGCGCGATTAAGTCGCAGAGATCGACTTGTCTTGTCAAGTCACGAGAGTTAAGGGGACAGTGCCCCTTGCGGAGATTTTCGAGGGCAGAGCCCCCAGAACAAAATTTATGTTTTATTGCATGGGCATTGTTATCTTTTGTACCTTGTTAGACGTCCTAATCTCCCTGTATAAAAGGGCTGCGAAGTCTCTCTTTGTATTATTCCGGATGTGTTTTAATCATAGAGGAAATTCTGCTGTGGCCGTGGATGTAGAAAGGCGCATCACCTCCGAACCACGTAAATCTCGGTGTTCTTGTGATTTGATCTTTTCTTCCTCTTTTTTTCTTCCTCCTCTGTTATTTGTCCATCTCTACAAGTACTCCGATTTTCAATATGATAATACAGCTGCTGCATATGTAGTAGAAAAAGTTCTCATCGATGTCAGTGCAACCTTCGGTGGCGTTAATCTTGCCTGTACCTCCAAACCGGGGCAGTCTCTGATAGAAAACAGCAACTCGTGGGCCAGTAATGATCTACCCTCTCAACGTGGTAATTCTGGAAGACGAACACGGAACACCCCAGTCTCCCCCTACCCCAAGCCGACGTCCCCGCCCGTACTGCTGCTCTTTTCGGACGATCGAGCACCAGGGCGATCAGGTTGCAGGATGCAAAACAATTACAGTTCCCTTTTTCTACTTAAATTTGCAGCCTTCTGTATGCCACAAGCTTCTGAAAAGAGTACATATTCTGGATTATCCCTTTTCTTTTGCGTCCCTAATTGTAATTGTTATAGGGTCATCCGTCAAAGGCTTTGGTGCACGAGTTATTTGCACATTAGAATATATGTTTATCCATCTATATATGTCCGAAGCTTAAAGAATGGATAAAGATGTCACTTTAACAAAAATCAGATAGGGACTGCCTGAAATCACGTTTAGCGCATTCGAGAGGGCAGACAGGAATATGCTATCCGCCCCAAGTCAGGCACCTCCTTTGTATCTTGAGTACAGTACGTGGGGCCCATCTTTCTCTCTCATCAAGTAAATTAATATTATCCCTTATCTTATTCCGATTTCAAATGTGACCATAAGGATTAAGAAAAAAGACTATTCATTTGAGGACCATAACTACACTTTGGTGGGATTAGTGAGACATGTAATTCACTATACCAAAAAGAACCTATATCTACGACACTTATCTAGGGTTCTGTTAGTCGTAGGAATAGACTATACTATACGTACGGTTTTATGAGTTTATATATCAGTTACGTTCAATGTCGTAGGTAAGTGATGTATCATACTTATGATTTGGTAGAGTCGTATGAATAGATAGATATACCTACGACATTTATCTAGGACTCTATTGTCATTGGTATAGACTGGACTACCTACGGTCGGTATCGTAGATACATGATGTCACATACTTACCTTTCAATAATGTCGTAGGAATAGATTTGACTAGTGGAAAAAAATTAAGAATTCATCCATCTTAAGTATTAACTCTACCTATCCCATCCCAAGTAGTAGAAATAGAGTGAGGGGACTTTGACGCCAAATGCCGCAATCGCTCCCGCCTAGAAAAGAAAATTGAGGATTTTTTTTCTCAAATCAGCTACCCCATCTGCCACTACCGCCTTCTTCGCGAAAGAGAGATAGTTGACGCCGCTACCGCCATATCCCACTACCGTAGTGTCAGTTCCACAATCACCGTAGCGTCGAGACCCACATTGCTCCCACTATCGGCCTTGCCTCACCATGCATTGAGAGCCACACTCCATCTTCTTAGAGTGTCGTACTTTATAAAATCTTGGGTGACATATCTCTCATAAGATGACAAGGAAGCATGATTAATTGAATTCTCACTTAAAATTTCGCACAAGATCGATATACGTATCATTCTCACTTTTTCTCATAAATGCACCCCCACAAGAAATATCTACCATCTGTATGTATTGTTCACTTAAACTACCATAGAAAGTTTGCACAGTTTATCATTTAGATATATCATGATATGGACATTTCATGAGTAGCTCCTTTAACCTTTCCGAAGACTCATGAATTTTCTCCTTGGATAGTTGTGTGAAGCCAATGATGGCTCTCCTTATGGTGTTGGTTCTACCTATGGGATAAAATTTCTTAAAGAATTCTTATTGCATTTTTGCCCAAATCTTAATGGGTAAGGTTTCCACCTAATATTTGGCTTCTAGTCTCTTCCTCCACCCTTCTTATCCACCATCTACTGTCCAACTCCCCCCACCCTTTGTTGCGAACCCTCACCCTTCGCCCTCCCTGACCCTCAGCCCTCCTCTCCCACCCTCCGTTTGTGTGACCCCACCCCCTATTTTTGCTCCCCAACTTTCTTTTTACCCTCCCCCCAATCTCCCGTTTTCTCCTCCACCACAAGGGGGCTTTCCCTTCATTCTCAGGTAGCAGAAAGTGATAAATTTTCTTTTTTTTTCATTTTTTTAGGTGGTAGTGCCACATATCATTGAAAGCAAAAAAATAGAACAAAGGGAGAAAAGAATTTTAAGTGGCAATGCCAATCCGCAGGGAGTGATTCGGGCTTTCACCAATTAGTTGGATGAGGAAGAGGTTTTCTTCTGGCATGCTTTCGCTCGGTCCAGGTGCATCCGTCTTTTTTTTTCAGGTGGGGCGTCCCCCACATTTCTTTCCTTGGTGGAGATCAAATAGTACCGGTGAGATTCTCCTTAGTCACCTCGGACTTCTCCCACTCCGTGGGAGGTGAAAAATTTCAATTTCTAGTGGTACTATGAGAGAACCGCTGCTTTATGGCGAAGAGGTTTACGACCGATCTGACCTCCTTTTTGCAGCCGAGAAAGTTTTTCTTGACATCTACTTGAGCCACTGAAAAGAGATAATAGTCCCGGTGGGTAATGACTCGAACCATATTTGAGCGTTCTCCCAAAGGGTGGTGACGAACGTCAGACATTTGACAGTGTCCGAGGCCTAGTGAAACATCAGGTTGGACTCGAAGATTACACACACAGAAAAAAACACCTCCAAGGGTGTGCAAAGATCACAGATGGAGGGAAATCTAGCTCTCCCAATCTTTAATACCATGTAAGAGGATAACCGCCATCCACTCCACTCCCCTGCATAAATTTCAGCTTGCTTGAGAATGTCAAAACGGCCGTGCCACTTTCTATTTAAGCGTCTGCTGTTTCTTTCAGCCCTAAATGGCCCACCACACTTTATTCGAGATGGTGGCCCAAAAACCTTGGTCTTCTATATGGCTCGGAAACATTCTTCGGTTCCATCCTTGCATGAGTGGCATCTGATGAAAGGCCACACCTCACAATACTTCATGCAAGATGAGGTCCCGGGAATTTTTATGTAGATACCTTTGTTTTTTAACGGGGAGAGGATAACCGGGTTCGAACTCAGGACCGGGTGACGAATCAATTGCGCTAGGTTCAAATTAAGGGGGCATATCTTCTTAAGACTGGGAATAAACCTCCTCTTTTTTGTAATTGGAAGCCTTCCCAAATTAATTAAGTGCCCATTCAAAAAAATCTTCATTTTATTTGGTACAGTAGTTGCCTTCCACGTGAGATTACTCCAGCTGATCGACGACCATGCATCACATATTGTTTTCCTGCGCGTTTACGTCTAAGATTTACATCACATTAATTTTCGAAGGCTATGTATATCGGTTTCAGTTGAGTTTGTTTCAATCTCAACATCGTTATTGTGAGATTTGCAACTGCAGAAAATCGAATCTTTTCTATTTATGGATTCTGTTTAAATGCAGTTGCAATATATCTAACTTCAAGTTCCTTTTTTTTTTTTACTTCAATGAAAATTTCCTGTTTGTTTGTTTGCGTTCTTTCCTGTGGAGGACTCTCGTATGTTCTTCAAGTCTAAGCATTGCCGTTGCCGCACGAGGTTTCATATGGTGCCATCTAAGGACGATGAAATACTTTATTTTTTACATAATAAAGCTAATTAATAATTTCATTCTCAACTTGAATGAATCTCTGTAATTGGTTTAGCTTGTTGTGATGGATGTTCCAAGTAGTTAATTAGCATTGCCGTCTCAATATGCAGAAAATCCTAGTTTTTTTTTTTGTTCAGAGTAGTGTTATCAGAACCGGACCGGATCGGCCGGTCGGACCGTGAACCGGTCCAAAAATTAACCGGTCTGATTAAGATCGGTCCGGTCTAATGTTAAAGAATCGGACGAACCGGACGAACCCCCGTTCTACCGGTGAATCGGTCTGAACCGGTCCGACCCGATTCACCCTTTAAAATAAAAAATAAACATAAAAATATTTAGATATTCAAAATGATATTTATGTGTGAATAAAATTATCTTATTATTATTTATTTGTTATTATTTATCATTTTATTTTAAATATATTTTAAGTTTAAAAGTTTAAAGGAATATAGATGTCAATTGTGAAGAGTGAAGACTAATAGAATCTTATAAAATTTTAAGGTCAATTTATTTAACCATATTATTGTTATTTTTTTACTTATATAGTTACATAATCATGACTAATAATTATACACGTATATTTTTTTATTTTGATCATTATATCTTATTTTTTATCGTCTTAGATTATAGAATTAAGTCGGACCATGTATCAATATTATGATAACGTCACGGTTCAAACCGATTTGATTGAACGGTCCAACCGATTCGAATCGAACCAGCTTATTGACCGATTCAGATACCGATTAAATTCTGATAACATTAGTGCAGAGAATAACTCCTGACTAATGGCATCGCAAGCAAATTTATTTTATAAGAATCTCTGTTCTTGCTTTTACATCTATTTTCCAGGACATGAACAAGTGAGTACAAAGGACGCACGTAGTTGGCACTCCTGGAAAAGGTGCTCCTGCATCCTGACAATTGGTGGGGGTCGCGCAGGCGGGCAGAACTCGGCCCACCTAGGTTGGGTTGGGCCTCAGCAATCTGCTGTCGACGGCATTTTTTTAAATTTTAATGAAGAGTACGTGATAATATTCAGGATTTTTTTGCATAAAAAAATTTGTTAAATGAGAATTTATAAAAAAAAATCTTTACAGATATGTCACTGTGTAAATCTAAATTGTGTAAAAATCTCATCTTTATTTATAGGTATATCACTCCTTTTTGTCAAAAATTTGTAAAAAAATTACGTTTAAAGGGCATTGATGTACTATTTGAATTAACTCAATGATACGTCTGCTAATATATTTCTAAAAATAATACTTTTATAAATACATTTTTAATAATAATTTTCATGTAAAAAATCTCTGATTAATATTTACTGCAAGCGATGATTTGTAATTAATTATATATTAACAAGACGGTTGGGTATAACTTTACTTTGAATGATGTGATATGTGCGCCAGAAAGAAGATTTTGGACACATTTTTTCATAATGAAATATAATCTTTTGAAATGAATTATAAATATTAAGAGTCTAGTACGTATGTACATTCTGAGAATGAAAAAAAATGTTTTAAAGATGAAATATACATTGTAAGAATGAAATATAAATGGTAAAATTTTTATTATTAAAATAGTTTTTATTCCTAACATGTATATTTTATTTTTAATATATTTTTATTATTCTAAAATGTGCATTTTGTTATTATGTAGTGGATCTATATTTTTTTTAATCGCCACAACTTGATTAGCTATTTGGGGAGAACACACAGAACAGCGTCGTCGAAACTCTTATTGGGGATAATCTGAGAAAGAACGTGGAAAGGTGTAGACAAAGATGACACAGGAGGTTCGGGATAGATCAGCTCTTCTTTGGGGTCACCTACTAATTATAAAGAGAGTGGTTGGATAATTTACGTATATAGCTATTTCATTGTTGTTCTCTTTGATCTCAGTAAGAAGAAATAGAGAGCATATATATATATATATATATGACCTGTGGACATTAGATCATTTCTCAGAAACGACCGAACCACGTAAATCTTGTGTCTTATAATTGTGTGTTTGCATGCATTTTTATCAATTTTTGATTTATCTGCTCCTCTTGAATTGCAAGACTACATGCATGGTCCACTAGAGGAATTCCCGAATATTAGAGATGCACGGGGAGCTTCTCTCTCGTAGAAAAACCTTGTTCCACTGCATCATTGCAACTTGATTCCCTTCCTGCAAGAGATGAGGGGACTTGCTGTTGGTAAATTTGACAGAAACCGGCTGGTTCTGGCGGTTTCCTCTTGATTGGAACCAGACCCAGTTGTTAGCATGTGGCCAATAATCCCGTTGGGAGACATCTCACCGTGTTTTCGGATCTGAGGAAAGGGGTGCACAGTGGAAGGTGGGACAGAGGGGAAGTGGGTGAAGCACCCTCCTATAAAGTAAGATGGGTTATGTCCATCGGAAGTGTGAGATCTAGAGATCTGAAACATACTCACTTCGCCGGAGTCCCTAATCTATTCGGAAAGAAATCCACCCCGACGACCCTCTTCACTGGTATCAGAGCGTAGATCGATCCGGCCACCGCACCGTTGCCATCGGCTGCTGCCTTACTTCAACACCACGGTTCAGGGCGGACACCTCCCCGCTCTTGCCACTGCCCGGTTGCTCCGCAACGTGCCCGACGGCCGCGTTGTTGCTGCCCCCATTTGCCACCGCGGCCACCTGGATCACCGTTGCAGCCGCTAACGAAGCCTTCTTCGCCGCGGCTCCATCGCCGCTGCTGCGTTCCTCGCCGCTGTCGCTTCAACTCTCCGGCTGCCAGCAGCTGCTACAACACCAACCCGGACGTCCTCGCCGTCGCGATCTTTCTTTTGGCTCGTCGGAGCCTCCTGCCACTGCAGCACCTCCGGTCCCCTTCGCCGCGGCCTCCCCTCCTCGTCGCCGGCCTCCCCCGGCGTCCTCTCACTACAACTGCTGCGGGCGCTTCCACCTCCGTCGAGGCTTCCGCAGGCCGCGGAAACGGAAATTGGCGGCCGCCGCTCGCCCTGTGGACCCGATCTAGAGGCCTTCCGTGTGCCGGGAGACTTCGTTTGCGCTTGTTCTCGGGAGAGAGGAGAAGACTGCGGCTCCCTCAGCTCGACTGCCCGCATCTGCCATCGGCCTCACAGGCGGGCTCTTAGCTCGTCCAGGTAAATTTACCATAGGAAGAAAGAAGGAGGCCGACCTTTCTCTTTTTTCACGTGAGTGATAAAGTCATCATAAAAAAGGGGGGAGGGGGCGACTGCCTCTCACTGACGAAAAGACACAACATTGTGTCAGTACATTCACATGGAGGGTTATAGAGAATATAGTGAAGTTATATATATATAAAAGAATTTTCATGTAAGAAGTTGTCCCCGGACAAAATCATTTTCTATCCTGACAAAATCACATCACCCACATTCTTTTACACCGGGAGGATAGATACAAAGCGAACTTTATATATATATATATATATATATATATATATATATATATATATATATATATATATATAAAATACAAAGTGTATTGAATTCATCTGTTCAAAAACAGAGATAAAGGTCCCTTCACTCACGTGAAGGGTTATCACTTTAGAGGGTAAGGGATTTATTATATATATATATATATATATAAAAAATACAAAGTGTATTGAATTCATCTGTTCAAAAACAGAGATAAAGGTCCCTTCACTCACGTGAAGGGTTATCACTTTAGAGGGTAAGGGATTTATTTTATAGACATTTACGTGAACTCTGTCAATTGATTTGAGAGTTCAGTCACTTACTTAGAAATTTAACTAATTTCATGTTTTATATCTTATTTAGCTTCCTTTAGTAGGAATATAAAACTCTGTCAACATTTTTAATAACATACAAACTTGACAGTCTAAGTGTTGTACGTCCCTTATGGCTTCATAAAATGTGAGTTTACTTATTCTATCTTCTGTCATATCCACATCTAGGGTTTAGTAAATAGTGTTCTTTTATTAAAGAAAAGGACTTGATAAATCTATGTATATTATCATTGCTGCAATATGTATGTCATGATAAAATGAGATGAACTCATGCCGGTTAACACACAACATACATGAATTCTTTTTTTTTTCAGAGAGCATCATCCAAAGTTCTATGCTAATATTTGTTTTAAAAAAAATTGATATAACTTGTATAAAGTATTCTAATTATAATTAGTGAGATTTATATTCTGTTAAAATTGATAGAAACATGTTTAATTAATCAATTCTTAAATAGTTTTATATTTGAGTTCATATCCATAATCTGTATGTAATATCTTGATTAAATGGTAAAAACATGTTTGATTAATTTCTAAATAGTCATATTTACATCCATAGATAATTATTCATGTTATTAGGGATTGATATATAATGATGTTTGTCATTTAGTGTTTTTCTTTAAAAAAAACTTATATATTTAGATATAATATTCTTGCATATTCAGTTATCTGTTGATTCATTATTTTGTTAATTAGTTATTTTGATCATAGATTAAATAAGACAAAACAAAAATATCAAACCCTTCACAAATAAATGATAGAATTAATCAACATAAATTTTAGTTTAATTTTTGTCATCATGTTTAGGCTTATTAAATTAAGCTGTCATATTTTCAGATTCATTATAATCATAATGGCTAGTAAGCTCATTGCTTCGGAGCTGGCAAAATTAGACAAACTTAATGGAACCAACTTTGATATGTCGCACCGGAAAATCCGATATGCCCTTATCCATGACAACATAGAACATGTCATTGACACCAATGCTCCAGAAGTTATTGAAACATCCACAGAAGTGGAAAAGAAAAAACGGGAGCAATGGTTAATAGATGACAAAAAGGCTAAGAGCCTAATGCTCATGTTCATGGAGGATAATTTAATAAAGTTTTTCGAAACTTATAAAACCTCCAATGAAATGTGGAAAGCTATCAAAGAGAAGTATGACACCAAAACAGAGGTGAATACTCAACTCTTATTGCATCGTTACAACACATGTAAGATGCAGGAAGGTGATAGCGTTGTCGAGCATGTAAATAAAATGATTGTCATGGCTAAGGAGCTATCGACCGTTGGAACTGAAATTTCAGAGAAGATGCAGGTGGCGACTATATTGAATAGTTTGCCAGCATCATTAGACATGGCTGCCACAACCTTAAGAATGAGTGGTTCTGTTATAAGTGTCACAGATTTGCCAGCTCGGTTAGCAATTGAGCAGGACATAATGGCCAGGAGAAAAGAACTAGAAGCGCACTTGCAGGAGGCCAATGCCGTACACCGAAAGTCCACCGGCCAGGATCGTCCACTCGGAACGCAAAGGCCCAAGTTTAAGGGCAACAAATTCCAAGGCAAAGGAAAGAAGGTTCCTCGTGGTGCTTGCTACTCATGTGGGAAGTTTGGCCATTTTATGGCAAATTGTCTCCAAAAGTAAGGTAATGAGGGTGGAAACAAACACCCGGAAAATAGAAGAGCTGGATAGAGAGAATTCATCGGCGTCACGGAGTGCAATACCGCGATGACCGACTCAAATGAATGGTGGGTCGATTCTGGAGCCACTCGTCACATTGCAAAGACGAAAAAGGGGCTGGTGATGCTAAACAAGCTAAAGGCGGGCGAACAGAGGATTTACATGGGTAACAACACCTATCTGGATGTAGAAGGTGTTGGTACATATAGGCTGGATCTTGGGGATAACATCATGGTCCTCAAAGATGTATTATATGCACCTGGAATCCGGCGGAATCTAATCTCTGTACCGGCCTTGATGAAAAATGGCCTGGAAGTGCGTTTCTACAACAACCGAGTGTCAATAGGGAAAGATAGGAAAGTACTTGCCATGGGGAGGTTTATCCCCGAGCATGATTTATTTTGTATCCCTGTAATTGACACTGAGAATAATAATATTGAAGATTCTGAGTATTCCTTGTGTTCTTTATCAGAATGTGATTTATGGCATTTTAGATTGGGACATCCCGAAAAATCTAAAATGGAACGAATGATTAAGATGGGTCTACTGCCGGGTTTGTCAAAGGTGGAACTAACACCTTGTGAACATTGCTTAGTAGGAAAAATGACTAAGAAACCCTTCGCAGTAGGACATAGATCGAATGAATTGTTAGGGTTGGTCCACTCGGACATTTGTGGCCCCCTAAGTATAAAGACATATAACAACAAGGAATATTTCATAACCTTCATAGATGATTATTCCAGATTTGCCTATGTTTATCTGATTTCTGTAAAATCAGAGGCATTTGATTGCTTCCGAAAATATAGAATGGAAGTGGAAAGGCAACATGGAAGGAATATTAAGGTGTTAAGAACGGATAGAGGTGGAGAATATAACTCAAAGGAATTTGAGTTATATTGTCAAGAATACGGAATCAAAAGATATGTGACAATGCCTTACACGCCACAACAGAATGGTGTGACAGAAAGAAAGAATAGAACTTTAATGAATGATATTAGATGTATGCTATCGCATTCAGGTCTCCCTAAGAATTTGTGGGGAGAGGCATTACTTACGGAAAATCATATCTTAAACAGAATTCTCACAAAATCCGTAGAGAGTACACCTTATGAATTATGGAATGGGAGGAAACCCGATTTGAGTCACCTCAAGAAGTGGGGGTCAATTGCCCACGTTCTCATTCCGAGTCAACTTAGAGATAAGTTAGACTCAAAGACATTGAAATGTAGATTCATAGGGTATCGTGAGAAATCATCTGGTTATAGATTTTTTCATAAAGAAAAAGGGATCATTGAATATAGGGATGTGACATTTCTAGAAAATCTAGAGGAATAGGAATCTCATGAAAAAGAGAAGGAACCTCTGGTTGTAATAGATGATAACTATTACAATGATGTCCCTAGAAATGATCTAGAAATTGAGGAAGAACCTCAAAATATGAAAAATGAACCAGTACCTATGAATGAAATGCAGCCTGGTCAACCCGGAATAAGCAACAAAAGATTGAGAACTCCACCAGCATGGATGGATGATTATCATTTGTATTCCTGTGAGCCTTCATGTCTGATGATAGACATGGAAGACGAAAATTTCGTAGATCCCATGAATTATACAGATGCGACAAAAGCGCATGATACAGAATTATGGCAAGATGCCATGAATGAAGAAATTGATTCCATGAAAATGAACAATGTATGGGAATTATGCGACCTACCAAAGAATCGAAAGGCTATAGGATGCAAATGGGTATTCAAGAAAAAGCTTCGAGCTGATGGGTCTATTGATAAATATAAGGCCCGGTTAGTTGCCAAGGGGTTTACACAGAAACCAGGTATAGATTTTCAAGAAATCTATTCTCTAGTGGCTAAGTTTGCATCCATAAGAATGATCTTGGCAATTGTTGCATATTTTGATCTGGAGCTGCACCAGATGGATATAAAAACAGCATTCCTTAACGGAGAGTTGAAGGAAGACATCTATATGCAACAACCTGAGAGATTTCATGTAGAAGGCCAAGAGGAAAAGGTATGCAAGTTGAAGAAATCAATATATGGTTTAAAACAATCTTCTAGACAATGGTATCTCAAATTCCACGAAGTAGTTGTCCAACTAGGGTTTGTTTCAAACAAGTTGGATAACTGTGTGTATGTCATGAAAAGTGGGAATAAATATATCATGTTATCCCTGTATGTGGATGATATTTTACTTGCCAGCAATGACATAGAGATGTTGAATAAAATCAAATTTGAACTTAGTGGAAAGTTTGAGATGAAGGACATGGGTGAGGCATCCTATGTTCTTGGTGTACAAATCCTAAGGGATAGAAAGTCTAGAATGTTGAGCATAAATCAGGAAAAATATTTGAGGTCTGTACTAAAGAGATTCGGAATGCATAATAGCAATCCGGCACCAACACCGTTAGTCCATCAGAAACGGTTGTGTAAGGGTCAATGCCCCGGAGAGGGACAGGAGCCGCTCATGGTGCTGTATGCACAAGCAGTCGGGAGCTTGATGTATGCAATGATGTGTACTAGACCGGACTTAGCATACCCAGTTAGTTTGATAAGTAGATACCAAAGTAATTCTGGTCCAGCACATTGGGAAGCTGTTAAAATGATTTTAAAATATCTGAGATGAACTTTGCACCACAGTCTTGTTTATCAAGCTAATACGCTTGAGGTTCTAGGATATTCGGATGCAGATTTTGGAGGAGATAAAGATGACGGAAAGTCCACGTCGGGATATTTGTGCATCTTTGGTGGTGCTGCTGTTTCTTGGGGAAGCAAGAAACAAGGGTGTGTTACTCGATACACACAGGAAGTTGAGTACGTTGCATGTAGTACAGCTGCTACTCATGCAGTTTGGATCAGAAGATTCTTGAACGATTTGAATCCCAACTTGGTAGATGGACCAATTGAGATGTACTATGATAATCAGGCGGCTATTAGCTTGATTAACAGTGGAGCAAACAGTTCAAGAGGAAAACATATTGAAGTACAATATCACTATATTCGAGATATTGTACAGAAAGGGGAAATAAAAGTGACTTATGTTCCCACAAGTGATATGATTGTTGATCCATTGACGAAAAGCATCTCAGCAGAAAATTTCATTAAGCATGTTGGCTTAATGGGGCTTAGGAATATATAAGCCAGAAAGAAATATTTTCATGGATAATGAAAATAATGATACCTCTGACGGATAGTGGGAGTGTATCGGAAAAGTATTCACGTATAGTGAGACAATGAGAAGAATGATACCTCTGACGGATAGTGGGAGCGTATCAGAAATACTACTCATGGATAATGAGAGTATAGAAGTGATGGTGAGTGGAAACACTTCTCACGGATAGTGGGAGTGATTCAAAGGAAACATTATACCACGCACGGACAGTGGGGATATAATAGTTTGTTGGTCAAGTGGGAGATGTTAGCATGTGGTCAACAATCCCGTTGGGAGACACATCCCGTTGGGAGACACCTCACCGTGTTTTCGGATATGAGGAAAGGGTACACAGTGGAAGGTGTGACAGAGGAGAAGTGGGTGAAGCACCCTCCTATAAAGTAAGATGGGTTATACTCATCGGAAGTGTGAGATCTAGATATCTGAAACATACTCACTTCGCCGGAGTCCCTAATCCATCCGGAAAGAAACCCACCCCGACGACCCTCTTCACCGGTTCTAATAATTCCAATTCAGAACACCTTCACGGAAAATATGCATGCATGCATGCATGATTTCAATGAAGTCAATTCTCACGACCAACGTAGAAGCATAGTCATGACTAAAGACAAAAAAACACCAGCCCTTAATTATCATCTCTCATCAGCCCTCCACCTCCACTGGTTCTCGGATTTCCACGTACGCAAAGCCCCATCCACATTAAGTTTCAGGCAGGCCACTGGTGGTCGATGCCAAGTAACAATGATCGAAGCAGCAACATAAATATAAGGCATGGGGATATGATTTTGAGATAAAAATCTGATCATTAATTTGGCTACAGCCCAGCCTTCTGTTTGCAGGAAATTTGATATTGCGGACATCATTATTGCACATAACTCTATGAAGAATATTTTGAGGAGTCATGTGCTTGTTCCTTCCTGCCTTCTTTTGTTACTCTCACACCTCACTTCCCATAGAAATATCGCCATAACAAGCTTGCTAACCATCCCCGTGAAGGAACTGTTAGACACAGAAGTGAGAAAAATCAGATATGAAATCCTGTATGGAGCTGTAAGTAGACGGATCAAAGCAACACACTACAAAGCAACAGAAAGGAGTCGAATAGGTGTTCCTCTCAGTTTCCATCCGGGGATAGCGACAGCAGTTGCACTTCGAGCAAAGCAACACGCCACATCGGACAACTCGGTTGTCAGTGGGAATAGCATTAATTGGTGGGCAAGTCTCCACAGAGAAATGGAGATTTTAGGAGGTAAACAAGGAGCCCATATATAGATTAGAGAAAAGAGGGCTGACGGGCTGAGGAAGCAAAACCCCTTCTAATTAATTAATTACATAAGCCACCGAAAAAGAACCATTGCTCTGTAGTCACCAGATTCTGCGATCGGGTGAGCTGTCAAGCCTCTGCACAATGTTTTTAATTATTATTATTATTTTCTGCATTTTATGAGCTGGAACAACACACAATATCCCTCCAAGCTGAGTGACTTGTATCTACTAGTTCTCCAATTTGAATATCTATGCACCTTACTTCAGTCCATTTACATATTATCCCTCCAACCCGAGTGACTTGTATCAACTGGTTTTTCAATTTGAATATCTTTGCACCTTACTCCAATGATATAAGACGGAACTCAGTGACCAACAAAATGAATTTTTACAGCGAAGACAACGACAGACTGCGACGGTGATCACATTGATGGTGGGGATGTGAGCCACTCGATGTAGGACGAGACCCTAGTCTGTGAATCTATTCTTTTCTCCAACTTTTTTTCTTTTGTCTATTTTTCCCACAAGATATTTCTCTTTTCTCCCTGCCTTCTCTTCTTTCATTTCTTTTTTTTTCTGTTTTTGCTCCTTTTATGGTTTTTATACTTTTTCTTTTCTTTTTTCTAACTACCTTTTCCCCTCTTTTCTGATTTTTTGCTACAGTACCTAAACAGGAGAATAAGAAAATACATGTGAGAGAGAGAGAGAGAGTCGATGGGGAGAGAAAGAGAGAGAGGAGGGAAGAGCGAGAGGACACGGGGGTAGGGAGAGTGAGAGAGACAGGGCTGTCGGTGGTGGTGCCAGTGGCGGGCCAGGCTGCGCGCGGACGACAACGGTAGAGGCAGGAAGTGGCATGGGGGGTCGCGGGTGCGGTGATCTACGATGGGAACAGGGGATCTCGGGGAAACGGATGAAGGCCGACGATGAGGGGAAGAATGATGGCGGCGTAGGGGCTTCGGCTAGGGTTGATAGAGGACGAAGGGGAAGGAATGAGATGGTGGAGAGATGGCAGCCACTAGGGAAGAGGTGACGGGAGGGAGAGCAGGGCCACGGACAATGCTGGCGATAGCGTTGGGAGGAGGAAGGCCAGCGTTGGCGGGCGACAGAGGCGGCGGTTGCCACTGAAGATGGTGGTGCCGGTGCGGGGGCGGCCAGCAGTGGTTGCTGCTGGGGTTTCGATGGGTTGCCGCCGTGCAACAGAAGGGGGGGGAGGAAGATGAATAGTGCGAGAAGGATGACTAAAGAAATAAAAAAAATAAACAAATACTATTAGGAATAGTAACTGAGTGTTACCGTGGACAAGAGGGGAGGGAAATAATAAGAGACGAGGATTCAACCTTCCGTCAAGAGTAACAAACATACATTTGGCATCTCACCAGAGGAAGAAGAAAGGTGTTGGGCATCTCGCCAGAGAGAGGAGCACACAGTGACACTGCAAAGCTTCAAATCTTTTTGCTAACCATTGCTTAACCCTAATTAAGGTTATCACTTTTTTATTTATAGAAAAAGAAATTTTCAAATAGACCATTTTTATTTTTGCTTCAAGAGCAAATATCCCGACTCTTAAAATAAAAGAAAAATATAACAAAATAAAATAGACTCTTAACTAAATCCTAACTCACCTAACAACTCACAATTTATTGAAATAAAAATAACCACAAATTAACTACGAAAATGTAGAAAAAATCTGATCCTCAACACAGACATCGTCAACAATTCCAGATAAATCAGAATTATCCTTTGTAAATCGTCCAAGTCGCTTCGCATCAATCTCCACGGGTTAAAAAAAAATCATCCTTGAATTTTGAAATGTTGAAGAATCACTTTGATGATGACTGAAGTGACATAACCATAAAGAGTAATATCCACGATCATAAACTTAATGTTAATTCGCAGCTTTACAAAATCACAAAAATCTGACCAGACGAGATCAGTCTCTTGTAAACCCATATCAATACTTGCAGAGGAGAATCTTGAATGGACAGTAAATGGCAAATGTAAATCAACTAGATCACCTGCATAACAGCCTTTAGGATCCAACACTGAATACGACTCTTGTACAGAAGACACCTCAAACACAAAATCATGAATCAAATCTAATTCTGACTGAACAAATAGCTCGTGATCCCACGAGTCAAGAATTAGCTCCTGAACCAGATTCATATCAGAATGAAAATGAGCCTCTACGCAAGTAGACTCATAGAGTGTAGTGAAACCTACCTCAACAAAAAGAGAATGATCCCAAATATCTGTACTGCGATGAATAGTTGTAGCCCTTGAACTCATTTCAAACACAGACTCAGATATTTTGATCCCATGAATCAGTAGCCTTCAAAACTGCACATTAATTATCTATAGGTTCTATTAGTGAATAAATGACCTTCTGAGGGTGATCAATCATATATATGGACCTGTTCTGCATTCAATTCTTCTTTAGACTGATGATGTTCATGACCTTGATGTGCATCCTTTCTCACCAGAGGAGTTAACAATAAATTATAGAAAGTAAACTCATTATGTAAGTAGTCTGTTGGAATGATGTGATGGTGCCGACAATATTCAGAGGGGGGGTGAATGAATCCCCTTAGAAAATTCTGCCCAATTTAAAAATAAAAACAAGAAAATCATGCGAAATTAACACCTTAAAACTCAATTTAAAGGATCACTCCATCATAGCATTTCCTCAAACACTCAGTCAGCATTAAACCTATGCATAACAAAGTACTGCAGAAAACTCTTATTGCGATCTACTGCTGTGAATCTTTGAACCAAATGTGCTACGCAATAAACCAAGTATAGCAAAATACTAGGTCTAAGATCTACTGCTACGAACCCACTGCCACTATCTTAAGAACTCAATTCAGAAAAGCCTTAGCAGCAGGAGCAATATGATCGAGAACGAAACTTGCTAGACAATGAAACAATTGCCCTGTGAAGGAAGTAGAGAATAAGAGACAAGCACACAAGGCAAACCACAGTACACAAGATCTTTAGGTGGTTCGGTTGATGCGGGACAACTACGAGACTCGACTAGACAGACGACGCGACCAGCAACACACTACGACGCGGCACCGACGAGCTCCAGAAGAGACGAACTTGCCCCAAACAAAAAGCGCTACTCACAGTCGTCCCCATCAAGAGAAACGCGATGATCGTGCACGGTTGGGAAATCGGCTTTGAGACTTTGGGTAGTCGGCTCACTCTCGTGCTCGGAATGAGTCACGGGACGGGTTTCGCTCTCATAACTCACAGCGGTGATTAAAATTAAACTAGCTAGGAAAGATAACTACTCACATGCAGCGGCAGTAAAGTGCATACTAAATAAGCAGAAAGACAATAAGAGTGATGGGTGTACCTCCACGCTCACGGCGTGGCGACGACGTCCCGGCCGTGAACCGTCACTCCCGGTACAAACTAATATTTAATTACAGCAGTAAAAATAAACTACGGCCCACTCCACGCAGGGAGGTAAAAGGCCACAACCAGCTATCCGGGAGCGCCGTTCAGGGGTTGGCGGGCAGCAATGTGCGGTTCCGGGCGGTGGCGGGTAGCACGGTGGTGGCGCTCAATGTGGGGCCCATAAGGCTCCAAGTGGGCCCGACTACTGGGACAGCGGCTTTCGGGCGTCTTCTGGCAACGGCGACCAGAGGGAGAGTCCCTGGAGTGCCCCGGGTCGATCCCCGGGAGCGGTGGTGAGTTGGGGAATTTATTGGGAATTAATCCCCAATGCTGTCCCGCAGCTCTGCTTCTGGTCAGATCTGCGTGCTCCGACGAGATCAGCCGGTACGCCCAGCCATGACGTCAGATCGAGACGAGGTTAGCGCCGTTGCGAAGAGCACTCGAAGAACTTCAACATACTGGAGTTTCAGAACTATCCAACAGTCTGAATGGAAATGAATAGCTCTGCAAATTAAGTGATGGTTCTGTCCCGAAACTCAGAATCCACAGGGCAGACTAGAACCAGCCTGTTTATGGGCTTTGACCGTGGATCAAAGGAAGGAAGTAGGACCTGAGATTTTTATGGTGGGTAGAGGGGAGGAACACGGTGACACACATAGTTTTTTTTTGTAGGATTCTGATCACGTTTGGGGGGTTGGAAAAATCGCCTACCACAGACTATCTCGCTGGCCTGCTCACAGGCAGACTGTGAGGGGAACAAACTACTGACTGGGACGGGGGGCAAACGAACTCTGATCGGCGTGAAATTTAAACAGGCGATGTAGGAGACATGGGGAAACCAACCCTCAAAATATCAGCTCGATCCAACAGTCGGATCGGGAGTTATGGCCTCCTCTTCAAGCTTCAGATTTGCAGGCCGGAATCCAGGACAGCAACTCCGATAAGTGGTGGTGGCAGCTTGATGGCGGCACGAACGGCGGCGACGACGGCAGTGGACATTCACAATAGGTAGAGGGAGAAGAGAAGGGGAAGAGATTTGAGAGATAGGAGTGATTTAGATCTAGATCTGGAGAAGAGAGGGGGAAGGAGATGAAGAACACCAAGAACACTAGAAGAAAGAGGGGGGGTGCACACCAAGCATAATTCTCTTGAATTTTTCATTAGTTCCACACAAAATACAACAAGAGACTATAAATATGAAAATCCTAGATCTAGATCTAAGGACATCCACTAACACCAAAGGACACCCACTAACATTGGTCAAGGGTGGGTGGGAGACAAGCATGGGGGACAAGGAGGGGGCATCCTCCACCTTTGTCTCCTTGGTCTAATAGTCCAAGTCTTCTAGAAGCCCATCTTGGGCCTCGGGCCAGTCTTTTAGGCCCACATGTGTAGAAGTCCAATTGGGCTCCTAATGGTTTTGAGGCCCAATTTAGAATTTGGACCCCTTACATGAAGTGTAGCCCACATTACAATCTTGACCCAACTAGAATCTAAAATACAAAATACACACTAATACACTCACAATAAGCAAATACATGGTAATACACTCACAATAAACATAGGAAAGTATCAACACTCAGGTAGGGACTCCATACTGTCGCCCAGCCACAACGATGTCGATGTCGACCGGGTCGTGCTGCGGGTCCGGTATCGACGGCTCGCTGAGTCGGGCCGTACTCGTGCTCTGGTGTCCTCACCAATTCTCCCCGGGTGGGAGAAGCTCGACCCCGTTGAGTAAGGGTCCGGGTCGCTCTGGTACCGATCCAGCAGATCTGGATCTATCCTCAGTAGCTCTGCCCGGGTGATCCAGGTGTCATCGGACGTGGGCCGTCCCCTCCAACGCACCAAGTAGCGCTGGTACACTCCGCCTCGAGTAGTCGTCACTTGCTCATTTAGTATACATTCTATCTGCTCTCGCTGCTGAGTTAACAAGGCTGGAGGTGGACACTCTAGGGTGGTGTCACTCATAATGGGTGGAGACGGCTCAAAGGGCTCACTGGGTATCACCGCTGGGTCCCTATAAGCGACAAGATCCAAGACGTTGAAAGTAGAGCTGATCCCGTAATCCTCTGGTAAGTCGACAACGTATGCATTCGATCCTACTCACCTCACTACCCGAAAGGGACTGGCACCGCGAGCATGCAACTTCTTCACGGCTCCTGAGGGAAACCGTTCAGGTCTGACCCTGATCATGACAGAATCGCCCTCCTGAAACTCACGGTGGTGTCTATGGGCGTCAGCCAATTCTTTGTATCGTGCGTTGCTGGACTCAATGTGACGACGAATATGCTCATGCAACTGTCTAATATGTCTATCAAAAGACTCGGCTGACTCAGACACACGGGACTGGATGGGAGATGGGACTAGGTCTATCTCCTAGGTCTACGGCCAGTGACAATCTCGAAGGGGCTCATACCTGTAGACCTATTGACCGAATCATTATAAGCGAACTCGGCCAAGGGTAAGACCAAATCCCAATCCCTGACTCGATCTCGGACAAGACACCTAAGAAGATCCCCCAAACTCCTATTGACAATGTAACGACCCGAGAATCCGATTACCGGGAAGGCCCGATAACCCGAGACTCGCACCGCCGCCCACGAGCCGGGAGGGCTCGGAAGGGCTAAAAGGAGTGTGGAGGCACAAAGAAATAGGAAATAAAGCAGGACAACACAATAATTCACAGAAATAAATAAACAACTACAACAGAGTCCAGTCCAACAGAAAGTACAGTCTAAAGCAGTAAAACGTACCACATGCCAAGTGAACACTCGGCCCGGCAAGCTGGCAACTGAGAACCTCCGCTCCGCACCCTCGAACCTCGAGGAAGAACCGCCACACCTGAAAAGTAGGGAATGAGTCTCCAAAACAGAGACTCAGCAAGGATCCCGCGGAACCCCAACCGGAAATAACGGCGGTAGCAGAAAGGAGAGCTACGACTACAGCAGGAACAGCGAACCGGTGGCCGGTCAAAACTCGGTACTACAGCTACTCCTACTGCCAGAAGGCAGACCTCGACCACGCAGTCGAAGCTACCGAACCACGCTAGTACCACCTACCGAAGTAAGAACACACGGCAACCGCGCCGTAGAGGCCTGTCCCCCGGACACAGCCGACCTGGACACGCTGTCCAAGGTGCAACCCCGACCATCCGATCGCGGGTACCGCACAACAAGACCCAACCTCGGTAAAGCCACTAGCACTAATCTCACGGCGCAAGAACCGACACACGCGCCAAGATGAAACAACCGAACTCACCGGTCAACACGACCAAAAACCTGAAGGTCAAAGACACAGAGACTGACAGTTTGTCACTCCGTACTCGACAGGAGTACCACCCACTAGAAGCACAGCCGGTAGCGTCCCCTGACGTCTTACACCGCACCGCAGGTGAACTGCCTGACGTGGTAGGTCCTACCCGAGGCGCGAACACCGTACAAGTAACCACAAACAAGTAACTAGCTGGGGTCACGTCCGTCGACGTGGGTCCAACCGCCCCCAACCACGTGTGCACACACAGACCTTGCGTCACTAGGTCTGGTCCTCTGACCGGTTTTCCCCCGTAGCCGGACTCTGGCTACCGACGAGGGGCCTACGGTAACCGGTCCACAAACCGTCTCGAAAGGTGGGTGCCCGTACACCACTCCCAGGTGAGACCAGCACCTCGTACTGGTGGGCTACGACTAGTGGAGGGTCACTGAAGGAGTAGACTCTCAACTCAACGAAAAACAACGTCCGAATCCGCCGACGTACGGGGACAACCCCGCGTACCGGCCCCGTCGCACGGTGACCACAGTCGGAGAAGAAACAGGACTCACAGTCCACGGCCACGCACGCACCGTGCACTAGAGTCGAGAAAACTCAAGTGGCGCTAAGCCATTGGACTCTGGACAGTCTTCTAGACATACTACAGCCAACGGTCCTTGAGTCACAAGACTCGGGGTCAAGACCGTTGCACGCAACAGCACAAGGCCATCGATCTAGCCCAATCTCTAGGTCCAAAACCACGATATCACGAATACCGAGACAACACACGAGTTGCCAAGACCATTCCCTTGGGAAGGGAACGCAAGGGACAAAGGCCACTCACACGGGCCACACGGAAAACACAGAAGCACGATTCCCAGGGCAGCACACAAGCCACCACGACGATTTCCCATCTTGAAGCAAGCGGGAAACCTCCAGCCCCAGGCCGGACAACTGGACTCACAGTCCAAGGCCAAACACATGGCCCACACGGGAATCGCCTTCCAAAGGAACCCACGATATGCGGGGGAGACCCCACCGCACACACACCGACACACGGTGACTCGATCAAGCGTAACACAAGAGCCCGGAACACGTGGGGTCACCCGGACCCACCACACCTACGGGCACGCTAATCGAGGTAACACGGTCCCTCCTGACACCCCAAAAAAAACACAGACATAGAAACCATGGGCTGTCCGGGATACTCACAAGGCCGGAGGTCGACCACTGGGTCCCAACCGGGTCGACCGGAGACCAACACAATGCGAACGGACGCTAAGAGGTCACCCGGACCCTTAAGCGCACGGGCACGTAAAACGAGGTAAACGGGACCTCCAGACACCCCAAAACACGGTCACGGAACTCCACTGGGTGTCCAAGGCACACATGGCCCAAGGGGAGCACGATCAGCCGCAGACCGCCCGCCCCGGGCAGCCCGGCTGGACCCTCCAAGAACGCGCTACACGTGCCTAGCGCGTTCAGCCAGAACGCGCTATACGCGCCTAGCGCGTTCAACACGAATGCGCTACATGACCATAGCGCGACCACCAGAACGCGTTGGGGCCGTAAGGCGCGACCCAAACCGCCTTACTATTCATCTTCTCCGATGAACGCGCCCTGTCGGGGCAGCGCGACCTTCAAGAACGCGCTACTGGAGTATAGCGCGTTCTCAGTCCGCGCCCGGAAACGGTAGAAACCGCGGGAAAAGCCATGCCACGCCCCGTTCACCCCCAGGTGAAGGGGAAACAAAAGGGGAAACCTTCCCCAAGCCCCTAGGCATGCATCTAAACCCCTGGATCACCCAAAAACACCATAAAACGGGAGATCCGGCTCACACCCCAAAAACATGCATTTTGCCCAAAACGCCCCGTTTAACCCGCTCGGCTCACCACGGCCTACGAAACTCGCGGGAAAGGAAGTACACGGGCTGAGGGTCCATCACCCTACCTCCACCGAAGATTACGCGCACCGTGGACGCCGATCCACGAAGAAAACGCCGTTGAAGCCTCGCCGTTCCACGAACTCACGGCCGAGCTTCCACGCGCCTCCACCGCCTCGATTCTCGCCTGTCCTCGCCCGTCCTCGTCCGCATCCTTGCCCGCGCCACCTCCACCTCGCCCCCGCCTCGCTCCGTCGGCCGCCGGAGAAGAGAGGGGAGAAAGAGGGCGTGAGAGAAGAGAGAGGGAGGGAAGAGAGAAATGAGAGGGGGAGAGAGAAAAGGGTTAGTATATATAGGAAAACCCGAAAATTCGATAAATTCAGAAAATTATGAAAAATTACCTCCGCGATCCTCGGAAGGAACACAACGCAGTGGTACTGTCCCGGAGTTGTAGAACGCCACGGTTTGCCCTGCAAAGAGTTCCGAAGGCCCATCAGGGAAAAACACGTGTAAAGCACAAAATACACTCCGAGACCCACTAAAATGATCCGAAAAATATCCGAAAAATCCGGGGCATTACAGCCCTCCCCCCTTAAAGGAATTTCATCCTCGAAATTCAGGACCTAGCACGAAGTCCCAGGGGAAGAACACTGAACCAACTGACACGCTGTCAGAGCCCCAGCACAGAAAACCTCGATTCTCACGAAAACACGGATCCTGAGGAACACAGCCAGACTCACAATCACACACAACACCTCGCTCCTCGCGCCGAGCACACTGGCCAGCAGAGCAGGCATATACCAAAGGACACAGTCCGGCATCACCTCAGTCAACGCGAGAATCCACCATGGCGCCGCAGCCACGATCTCGCTCACCGAGGAAACACAACCCTCGCCACGAGAAACAGCTACTGATCCATCCAATGGTCAGCAGACAAATGGCACATCAGCTTTACAACCAGCTGACAGGTCGCACACCCTTCTCAAGGGGACAACCAATACAGAGCCTCCACCAGCTCGAGCAGTCCTCTCAGCAGACCGCAACCAGAACATCGACTCAGCATCAAGAAAACACCTCACACATGGCAAGCCGAAAGCCGGACACAACACTATGCCAACTCTTGTCAGAAGACAAACTTCGACAAAGCCCAGATCCCATCCGGAAAGGCACATCACAGAAACGACCACCAAAGGTCTCGTTGGCACACGGCTTTCGCCATGCTCGAGCCCCAACAACCAGCATCTTCTGTCTCTGAAAAGATCATCCACTGGTCACCAACTGCTCGCTCAGCTTCTTCCTTCTTTCCTGGTCCTCGACCGGGTCCAAAGGAATCATTCCAAACCTCAGCAAGCCATCTGTCGACTCACACACAGACTGATGCCGCATCTCGAGCTGCACTCCTCTCGGACACCGCATCCGAGCTCGAACATCGCTCCAACTCGACCCTCTCGGGGAGCACGACGAAACCAAATGACGGATCCTGGTGTCTTCAGTCATCACCTCACTGGACTCAGACTCACAGGGGAATCACCCCATGCTGGTCACCAAACCAGGGATAACCATTGCGACACCAACGTCCCATCAAGGACCACCAATCCGACGCCAATCTCACAGGAGGCCTCCGCCCTAAGGCGTCACTCTTCCATCTGGTCTCATCAAATCCTTCGATCAATGCAAGTGGACACCTGCCAATCTCGATTCCGCCCTTACCACAGAGCCACGGGACACCACCTGAACAGTGCTCACGGGTCCCTAAGCAATGAACATTCCACCGTCACAATCCGACAAGACCGTAGAACCAACAGACGTTGCTGTGGTCGGTCACACGGTTAGGCTCACCAGCCACTCACAGCCGCCAACCGGGACCCACAGCCTGCCAGAGACCACTTCCCCAAAAATGATCTCATCCGAGGACACGACTGGGAACACAAGTCGGGCGCCAAGCCACCGACTCTGACCAACACGTCCTCAACCATCGTCAGGCGACATCCTCAACAACCTCATCCGGGTCCAACACCGACACCTGACACGGCTTCCAACACAGGAACAGGGTACTCATGCGGCGCACTAGTCAGCACTTTTCCTCAACACTCCATCCTGCCAGTACCAACAACCATAATACCTCGAGCAACGGCACGACAACAACACGTTTCACACCGAGGAACCCATCCTCCGATGCTCAACGCAAACTCAGGAATCCGCCCGTAGCAACCAACGCTACGATCCTGAACCAGTGGGTCACAAGCCCACCACACTTCCGCTGCGCACTCTGATCCGCGCGCACAGCCGAGAAAGCAAACACCGCCCAACCAGCACTCGTTCTTCCGGAACAGTGCCAGCACCTGTGGACACCGAAAATTGCACATCCAAGTGTCATGTTCGGCCCAGCATCAACAACGGCGCCGAGTGAAGAAACCCCGGAGAAATCAAGCACAAAAGGCCCCACAGTCCGTGGGCCCCAAAGGAAATCAAACGGGCCATGACTCGTGTCCACGACGGGCTCAGAACGGGCGCCAAATACACACCCCCCCAGGGGGTGCTCAGCGGCACAGCCCAAGGCTGTTCAACGGTACGCCCCCAGGTGGGTTCACCGGCACACCCCCTTGGGTGCTCAGCGGCACAGCCCAAGGCTGCTCAGCGGCACAGCCCAAGGCTGCTCAGCGGCATGCCCCCAGGTCGGTTCACCGGCACACCCCTTTGGGTGTTCAGCGGCACACTCCCTGGGGCTCAGCGGCACGCCCCCGGGTGGGTTCACCGGCACACCCCAAAGGGCCTCCAGCGGCACGCCCTGGAAAGCCTTCAGCGGCACACCCTGCCGCGGCCTTCGCCGGCACACCCCTATGGGGGTTCACCGGCACACCCCAAGGGGGGGACCTTCAACGGTACGCCCCCAAGTGGCTTCACCGGCACGCCCCCTCTGGGTGTTCAACGGCACGCCCTGCAGGGGCTTCAGCGGCACGTCCTGCAGGCCCTTCAGCGGCACAGCCCTTTGAGGCTTCAGCGGTACGGCCTTTGGGGCCTTCAACGGCACGCCCAAAGGGGTCTTCAGCGGTACAGCCTACTAAGGCTTCAGCGGCAGGCCTTTTTGGCTCTTCAACGGCACGCCCAAAGGGGTCTTCAGCGGTACAGCCTACTAAGGCTCCAGCGGCAGGCCTTTTTGGCTCTTCAGCGGCACAGCGTGAAGCTTTTCAACGGCAAGACGACGTGCAGCCCATGCCCTACGCTTCCATGGCGCGCAGTGAGCCGTCTGAGGTGGCAACCGTCCATTGGGCCACGTGAGCTACCCCACTGACAGCCAGGACGGAGGGGAGTCAAACCCCATCATCACGGGCTGCTTCCCGCCCTCGACAGCCATGCTCGAGGGCTCCCCGCTGCTGAGGGTATAAAAGACGCCCGTCTTCCACAGAAAAAAGAGGACGGAGGGAGGCAGAGGAAGAGGAGAACGGAAGAAGAAGGAGGGCGAAGGAGGAGGCAGACGCACGGAGACAGACGGGGAGACACACAACACACACCGGAGAAAGAAGAGAAGAAGAGGCCCTCCCGGCCTGAGCTCCGTCCGACGGCTACCGGGAAGAAACAAGAGTAAGAGAGAGAGAGCTTGTTGTATTGGGGGAAAGGGTTGGGGATAGCGGCCGATGTCTTAGGCCCGGATGTCTTCTTCCCTCTTGTATCCCATTCCTCCTGGCGTTCTTGGTCTTTCTTACTCTTGTCCATGGCCCCATTTGGGGAGTTTGCTTTTGCCATATGTATGAAGGGCCTCGCCCTCTTGATTCTCATGAATGAAAACCACCCTCTCCGGGTTTCTTTTCGATCTTCGATGTTTTAGGCTAGGCTTTGCGGGCTTTTCTGACGGACAATCCGTTCCTCCCTCTGTCTCCTTATTCCTCCGACGTCTTTAGGGTCCTCCACGTTGATGTAGGTTTCCCCCTTCTGTTGACCTTGGCTCCGTGAGCTCCTCACTCATTCCCTTCTATGGCCATCTACCGTGTTCCCGAGCTTGAGGAGAAGGGGAGGTACCCTTCTTTCCTCCCAACTACCCAGTTACTAATGGGCCACTCCCGGCCTTGAAATCCCCCCATCTTTATTCCTCTTTTTCTGAACAGCCACCAAGTACCCCCCCCAGTTGCTAACACCCCTTTTAAGCCTCTCAGTGGTGCACCTTTCCGGCCTTTGGCCGGCACACCTTTCCAGCCCTTAGCGGCACGCCCAGATCAGCCCTCAGCGGCACGCCCAGATCAGCCTTCAGCGGTGCGCCCACCCTTGGCCTTCAGCGGCACACCCTGTTCAGCCTCCAACGGCACACCCTGTTCAGCCTTCAGCGGCACACCCTGTTCAGCCTCCAACGGCACACCCTGTTCAGCCTCCAACGGCACACCCTGTTCAGCCTTCAGCGGCACACCCTGTTCAGCCTCCAACGGCACACCCTGTTCAGCCTTCAGCGGCACACCCTGTTCAGCCTTCAGCGGCACACCCCCTGTTCAGCCCTCAGCGGCACACCCCCTGTTCAGCCCTCAGCGGCACGCCCTTCAGTCCCTCAGCTTACTCCTTGTCCAGTCCCAGTCCAGGTCCCTTAGATGTCTTCGGTATGTCGTTTCTCCTTCGCGTTTTCCGAGTCTCTATAAAGGTGTTGCCCCCCCCGGGGGCCCACCTCCAGTTGTCGAGTTCCGCCACATCATGTGGGCGCGCTCCCTGTATCTCCCTTACGCCCCGGGTCAAGGGGAAATGCTGCCGAATTTTTGTGAGAAACTAATAAACAATTAAAAGAGGCAAAAGGAGGCAACAAACAAGCAAGATAACTGACGAAACCTTCCAACTCATCAAACCACTGCCGGCATCACGACGAGAACTGAACCGAGCTAACTAACCACCCGGCAGCCCGAGCCTCCGACCCACAAGAAAAGAGATCGAACCGAACAAAGAGAACAAAACACGGGAGGAGTTTTATATAAAACCACACGAAAGTTAAGATAAGAAGAAAAGAAAAGCCTTAAAACAAATAATCAAAAAAACTGATCGAGCCTCCACCCTCACGCCCCATTGACCTTCAGCGGTACGCCCCTTTGGCCCTCAGCGGCACGCCCTCATTGGCCTTCAGCGGCACGCTCCCTTGGCCTTCAGCGGTACACCCCTTTCAACCCTTCAGCGGTACACTCCCCCTTTCAACCCTTCGGCGGCACACTCCCCCTGAGCCCCCCAGCGGCACACTCCTCCTGGCCCTTTCAGCGGTACACTCCTTCCCTTCGCCGGTACACCCTCAGCCACTGTATAGACTTGGCCAACGTACAGACTTCATGGTGGCCAGTGTATAGACTTGGGCAGTGTATAGACTTCACACTCCAATGTATAGACTTATCCAGCGTATAGACTTGAGCCAGCCAACGTACAGACTTCATGATAACCAGCGTATAGACTTTGGGTAGTGTATAGACTTCACACACCGACGTACAGACTTTATGCTGGGCAATGTATAGATTTTGAGCATCCAGCGTATAGACTTCATATCCCAACGTACAGACTTCATGATGGCCAGTGTATAGACTTGGGCAGTGTATAGACTTCACACCCCCAATGTATAGACTTATCCAGCGTATAGACTTGGGCAGTGTATAGACTTCACACTCCGATGTATAGACTTGGCCAGTGTACAGACTCCGGGCCAGTCGACGTACAGACTCCAAATTGCAACGCGTAGACTTTGCTCCACTCTGCTCCAGTGTACGGACTTTGGGCTTGGCAACGTATAGACTTCGAGCCTGGGGAACGTATAGACTTTATATCACTCCCCCTCCTTCACCGACACACTCTCCAGCGGTACGCCCCTTTGGCCTCCAGCGGTACGCCCTTTGCAGCCCTCACCGGTACACCCCTTCGCCACCCAGCGGTACACCCAATACCCAGCGGTACACTCCCGTCTCTCCTTCGCCGGCACACTCCATGCATGCATATATACATCACGATAAGGGCATCAACAATAGCAAATAAATCAATAAAAATCACGTTAATTGAAGGACTCCAAATGCGCAATATTGATCATAATAAAAGAGGCGGGAGGGGTAATAAAAAATAAATAACAAACCAATGATAATAATAAGAATAACCATGCATAGAAGAAGAGAAATCATCCCGGACAAAGGCACGAATAAATAGTAAACATCAAATCAGAAATCCCAGAAGGTATAACCTAGAAAGCTCTAGATAAAAGACGCTAATGCCCACGCCGCAGCCCGCTCTCTCCCCGGGACCCGGGGCAAAAGGAACAACAACGCTGCCCCTTTAGGTCGAGCCCGAGTCTCGGGAATTCCCCCGATATGGCCGGGCTTTGATCTAACCTCGGGCCGACATCCTAATCGGACCGGATTTGTTTTCTCGTTCCGGATACCTTCCGAACCTTCATTTAAAATTGCTGCATGCTCGGCAGACATTTGAAGGGATCTACCTCGATTTTCTCATTGTGGCACTGCCACAGACTTGTGTCCGAATACAAAAGGTCTACGAGTGGCCGACACGGCCGACAGTTTATGGCCTTAATACAACTTTCAGTGTGACCCATCCCTATCTCTCTCGTATAACTAGTGTTACTCCTTTCGGCCGCGGGGCCTCTAATTTCGGCAATTAATCAAGGGTATTCCCTCGTATGAGGGATGTAAATGACGTCGTGACCTTCATGGCGCGACGGGATTCGGTCCCGACACGAACCACACAATCGTCTGACGAAGTCAGATCGAGCGCACCATGGGCTCTCCGGAGCCCGAATAAATTGTCACTCCGGTGACTGGCACGCCCACGCATTTAATAAAACCAACAGACGAACCGGAACAACAGTTTAACGGAAAGTGCGTCCACAACTCTGGCACGCCCGGTGGGACTCATCCACCCTTCATCTCTTTGCCGAAATTAAGGGCCCCACAGCCCCCTTCTTGTAATACTAACTGCGTTATCTTCTTAAATGCAGAAAAAGTAAAGAGAGAGGCATCATGGAGCCGACAATGGGTGTCATCTGCAGCCCTGAGGTTGTGGAGAATCACGTGCGAGGTGGTTACCTGGCGGTACCCCTCACTTTCGGGAGCTTCCCTCCCACCGTGGGTTTCCCCAACTTCCTGGGGGTAGCCTTCGTCCAGATCCTCGACGTGGAAACGCCCGAGGAGCCTCAAACCAACGCTCCCGCTCCGGGAGCCGTCGAAGCTGCCGCCGGCCGAGCTGTGGCCGAAGACAACAATAGCGTCCACACAACGACGCTCAGCTGCAACGTGCACCACGTGCACCAAACTACCGGCCCGTTCCACCAAGGGTCGACATCCCACCGGAGAAGGCTCCGGAGAAGCAACACCAGCGCCGGATTAGGGCGTCGCGCCTCCAACTCCGGGAAGTCCATGACGGTTGGGGCCCTCCGAGTCCGCCTAGACGGGCAGAGGTCCCAGGTGACACCGGACCGCATCATCCCAACCGTTCCAGTCCGCAACTCCTTTGAAGGACTGGCTAAGCTGAAGGAGAAGACGAGGCCCACAGCCCCGGTCGTAGCACCAAAGAGGACGCCGGGTCACAGGCCGGCTAAACTGAAGCAAGTCTGGGTGCCTAAGGAGACCCAGCCCAACGCACCCGCCCAGGCAGGGCCCAGCATCTTCCGCCCCAGGAGGGCCCGACGCCATGACAGGGTTGAGGTAGTGACCCCCACTCTCCAACCGGCACCTGTCATCCTGGTGCCGTCCGAGGATGTTCATCGCCGTCGCCGTGGGCGCCGGCACAATGCCGCCCGCCCGGCTCTCACGGCCTACTCCCCTCCTGTCGTTGTCACCGATATGCAACCACAGCTTGCTCTTCCAGACCAGGAGTGGGAAGGGATCGAGCAGGCCATGAGAAATTACCTCCGAGGCCCGGGTAGCACCCCCGCTGGCCGCCAGAGACTACTGGGGGCAATGGCCTCCGCCTCCCAGGAAGAAAGGGGGGAGCCCGCACCTAGCATGGAGTCGAGGGCCAGCCCGGAAGAGCCGCGCCAGTCCCCTGTACGGGAGGAAGCGCCGCCCCGACGGTCGATTTTCGACAGGCTGACATTCCCAGGAGGACCGTCCCAGAGGGCGTCGAAAAAAAATAAGAATAAGAAATGGCAGACATTCACCTGCAATATGGCAGGAGTTCATGGTCGGTATGGGGCCTTACCCACCGACCCGGAAGAGCTGGCCAGAATAGCCGCCAGGCCGGGACCCCTTACCAGAAGAAGAAGAGCGGCAGGCGGCGCGACACCCACAGGAGTCGAAGGGGCCCCACCTGAGGAACCCCTCACGGCCCTCACGGCCAATGTAGTCACCACCGGCGACACGAGTGGCGGACCCTCGACATCATTCGAGGACGCCCCGGCCGAAGAGATGGGGGGCATGCCCAGTCTCCCCACAGCTGACCCAGCAATGCTGCTCATGATGCAACGATTCCAGCAGGAAATCGAATCACTTAAAAAACAGTTGAATGAGCGGAACACGCCACCCCCAATGTCCTGGCAGACCGAGACCATACCCGAGGTACCCAGGGACAGGGGTGTGAGCGACGTCACGCGGTTCGGAGAAGAGCTGGATGCGGGGAAGAGGAAGAGGCGGAGAGCGCGCGGGCTCCTTCTTTTTTGTTTGTTTTGTTGGCTGCAACACAGAAATGAGAGGAAAGAGAGAAGGGGCCACCACGGGAGATTGCTCCGGCGGGGCGAGCGGGACAAGTATGATATAGCAAAATATGGGGATTAAACGGCCATAGCGGGAAGTGACTCGCCGCGACCTCGGGGGGACGGGAATGATGCAAAAATTAAATAACAAGAATTGAAACGGCCATTGGGGAAGTTACTCGCCGCGGCCTCGAGAATATGAACAGAATATAACAAAATATAGAGAAAATATGAGAACAGAAATTTAAACGGCCATTGGGGAAGTGACTCGCCGCGGCCTCGATGATATGAGCAGAATATAACAGAATATAAAGAGAATATAAGAACGGAAATTTAAACGGCCATTGGGGATGTGACTCGCCGCGGCCTCGATGATATAAGCAGAATATAACAAAGCATAAAGAGATTTATAGTAATAGAAAATTAAACGGCCATTGGGGAAGTGACTCGCCGCGGCCTCGATGATATAAGCAGAATATATAACAAAATATAAAGAGAATATAGAAAACAGAAATTTAAACGGCCATTGGGGAAGTGACTCGCCGCGGCCTCGATGATAAGATGTGATCGCCAGGGGCCAAAAGACCCCAAAATAAGAAGGTGATCGCGCCTACCTCAAGAGCGGGAGATGGCGGGTTGCTTCTTCCTCTCCTTCCGGCCGGCCGACGGAGAGGGCTTTCCTCGGGTACCCTTGCAAGACAACGACAAATAAATGACAAGTGGATTAGAAAGATGGAGGTGTAGTATTCGAATCCTTGCGATAAAAATAACGAAATGATGGCAAGACACACACCTGGTTGGTGTTATCTTTTAAACCCCTCTCGGACTCGAGTAGGAGGAAAATGAGATGATGGATGTAAGAAGTATAAGAGAAGAGGCCCCCTTGTGAAGGGGGATAGATGATGCAATATGATGAATGTAAAGGACTATGGAGAAAAAGGGGAAGAAAAGGCTTATTGGATGAGCCGAGGGTGAAATCCGGCGGAGCTCCGGCAGCGTGGGGACGACGTGGAAGCGCGGTGGATGAAGACGACCTTCCTCTCGCGAGCGTGAGCACCCGAGAAGCCGGCAGAACCTCCACCTACAAAAGAACCCACGGGTTAGAAAAATGACTCCGTAGCCTCTGGGCTGCGGCAGCCTATCGGATCACTGCTTCGCTCCCCTAGAACTGAGGGGGTGGGCCTCTATTTATAGAGTTCCGGAAGGTGGAGGCGTCCAGGACCCTGGACACCTCCATCAGGGCCGAAATAATATTTTATTCTATTTTTATTGATTTTTTTTAGAATACTTTTATGGGGGCGTCTAGGGTCCCGGACGCCTCTAACAGGTCCACCGAAAACCGACGACGGCCGCACGCGGTTTGGCACAACGCGTGGTTTTGTGAGCGGCGCCTCGTGATTCAGAAATGGGCGCGTCCAGTCAGATGGACGTCTCTAAATTTGGCTTTTTTCACACACGACAAACCGTCGTTCGGTGGCCGGCGCCCGTGAGTGAGTTGATGGAGGCGTCCAGGGGCCTGGACGCCTCCAAAAGTTTATTATTTATTGTTTTTGTCTTTTATGCCAAGGCTGGCATTTTATATATTTTTTTTACATGTTTTTTTTATGGAGGCGTCCAGGGGTCTGGACGCCTCCATTAATATATAACATTTTTTTTTAATTTTTTTATTTTTATATGCCAACTGGCAATATATATATTTTTTTATATTTTCTTTTTATGGAGGCGTCCAAATGCCTGGACGCCTCCATTAATTTATTATTTTTATTATTTTTTTTATTTTTTTTTATTTAATTTTGGGCCCTGAAGAAAAAAATAAAATAAATCAAAATCATGGGGGCGTCCAGGGGCCTGGACGCCCCCATTAAGACCCACCCGGGTCCTTGGATCAGGCGTCGGCGGCCGCCTGGCAGACCCCCTTCTTGATTCCGGAACCTCTTGATGCGTTCGACTGGTGTTGATGCCGTCCGAATGCCGTGACGGGACGATTCCGGATGCCGAAAAGGGCGGAAGAAGACTTCAGGAAAAGGAAGCACTCGAGCGATTCGAAATGCGTAGGCCATCGCGGGGCGTCGTATAGTAATATGAGACTTTCTATGAGACGTCAAGAATGGCGTGTCTACAGCTGCCCCGCCTTGGCGTCTGCTTTGCAAGGAAGCGACACGTAGTGGAATGGTATCGAAGTGGACTGAAATGAAGTGGGAGCGGACTGATAAGTTGATGCCAAGGTGTGATGAGACACGCTTGTGACGTTACTGTTTGGAATTTTTCCTGAAGTTTCAATGAGGCGACCTTGAAGGAGGTCTTTCAAATATTGACGATCGCTTGGACGGAGATCAAATAAGGGAGGGTGAGATGTGCACTCAGGCACGAAACAAAAGAAGACCAACTTCTCGGTGTGGAAGTACCTGGGTCATAAACCGGAGGTTTCACCTTTGGGGAGCGGTTACCAGCCAATGTGGAAGTGCTGCGGCCAAGGTGGGTCAAAAATGTAAAGGAATATCTGAGGGTCTGTCCAAACAAGGGTCTCCTTTGGAAGAGCAGCGTAGGGCTGTCTCAAAGAAACTCAGTATTTCATTCAGAGTGGAATATCTCATATTTGTAGGAATTGAAACACAACGGCTTTCACAATCGAATCGCTTGAATGATCTTCCGTAATAAATCAAAGTCCTATATGAATGCATGCTGGGTTTAAAGAAAAATTTAAAACAAACAAAAATAGAAAATAGCCAAGGATAATATTGTCAACTTGTGAAGAACGGGTCAGGATACCGACCCGGTGAGCTGATACTGGGCTGGGGCCCGTTTATCCGCGCACCAACTCACTGAATGGAACCGTCGTCCCCATTCTATCACAGATTGACGGCCTATCCGTACAACCCAAACTCTTCCGGGATCATCACCGTTTTTGTTGAAGGGGAACTCAAATCCCAGATTCGTTCGGGCCGCAAGGTCCTTGACATGCTCTAGTAGCGTAGGTATCGTATACTATGATGCATGACATGGTGGGACCAACCAATGAAAGGTGGGACAGGAGATAGGACAAAGACGTCCGTTAGTAAAACCTGCACAGGCCAGCAAAGGTTAGCAACATCAAAAGGTAGCAGAATCGCACCACAGTTCGAAGGAGATCCAGACAAAATCTTGACAATGACCACTGATGTGACATGTTCTGTCCTGTAGCACCCTTCCCTTCCTATAAGAACTCCCCTTAGGCTAGTTCATTCAAATGCACCAAGGTGGGTTTTGGAAGCTCAGGAGAGGAAGGAGAGGAGAATCTAGAGATCTTCAGGATGGAAGGAGAGTCTTCCCGCGTTATGAAGAGGAGCAAGCCTAGCAGCGAGATTAGGCGACTTTCCGACCTCGAGGGTCATCTGAGTGGGACGATCATGTCGCATATGGTAAGCCGACTCTTTTCAAACTTCTGCACGTGAACCTTCTTCTTACTTCCTTCATTTCTTCTTCCTTCCTCTCCCAGCCATATCCACTCTTCCCAGGCCCGAGGAAGTTTTCCAAGCTGCCATGGCTTTCAAAGCTGACTTCCAACATCTCCATTGGCATGAGGGCCATACTCTCGAAGTGGCATCTGCAGGGGCTCCTTATTCACGCCAAGCATTACGAGAAGATTCGTATGGACTGGGCGGCTATGGGCGCGCTAGTGGAGGTCTGGCATCCCCAGACCCACACTTTTATCTTCCCGACCTTCGAGGTGACCATCCTCCTCGAGGAGGTGGAACTTCTGCTTGGTCTGAAGAAATTCAAGAGTGACGGGGAGGTGAAGGCTATGCGGATGCTGACACGGGGTACTTCTGAAAGCGTCCTTGGAAGCTTCATGCCGCCCGACGCAGCTAGAAAGGTCCGTACTCAGAAGGGGATCGATCTCCAAAAGCTCGCGGAGTGGGTCATGGACGCCCTGAGAGGGTCACCAGACGATGACTATTTGGAGGGAATCATGAAGGGGTTCACTATCTGTCTGGCGGGTGCTCTCTTGTTTCCTTATACCGACAACATAGTGGAGGAAGACCAGCTGAGTGCTATCTGCGGGATCTGGCGTGGAAAGAGGGTGGGACCCGCCGTCCTTGCCTATCTTTACAGCGGCCTTACCGCCTCGAGCATGGGTAAGCCTCCATTTGGTTGTGCACTTGTCTTGAATTGCTGGCTGGATTTGCATTTCAAATTCGACCACCGCGAGGGAATGCCAACCGTTTCGAAGCTCTTCCAACAAAGCCCGCTTCACCACATAGCCGACGTGTTAGGCTTTGGTGGTACTATAGTGAACCGCGTTCCGTGGCTGAAGAAACGCGAAGACTGGCGGTCTCACTTCCGCACCGTGACACAAGGCTTCTTCACTTGCGCACCGGCATGTTTGCTTTCGCTTGATCTCCTCATGAGGCCTTCTCCCGAAGTTGATCTTCAACTGATCGGCGCGACCGAGTTTGTTCTTTACAACGCGCATCGGTGCTGCCTCCAGATTGGCATCCCACGCCATTCGTTCCCGCCACCGACTGACATTGTTCCTTTGAAGAAAAAGGAGTTGGGCACTGAAGCGGATGCGAAGGAAGCGAAGGCCATTAAAGTTCCCTGGAAGACAAGTGTTGCGGGAAAGGCGTTAGCGCACGTGGTGGAAGAATGCGAGCCGTGGAGGGCTTATGTAACCGAACTGGGGAAGTTAAGGCCTAAAGCGCCTAAGCCCCTGATGTAGTTCACTCTGTTTTTTTTTCTGATGGAATAAAATCTGGCATGGATGTTTCGGAACCCCGTCCCCTTAATTATTATCTTTTTATGGTTTTCCTTTTTCTTTGTATATATATATTTTTTATTTTGTTTGGATTATATACATATTCTTATATAAATATATTATATATTTTTTTGTTTGAAAATTTTTTATTATGGGGGCGTCCAGGGGCTTGGACGCCCCTAATTTTTATTTTATTTTTATTTTATTATTATTTTTTTTGTTTTGGGGGCGTCCAGGGTCCTGGACGCCCCAACTTTTATTTTTTATTTTGTTTGATTTTTTTTGTTTTGGGGGCGTCCAGGCGCCTGGACGCCCCACAAATTTTTTTTTTAAATTTTGAAATAAATAAAAATTAAGGGGGCGTCCAGGCGCCTGGACGCCCCAAAGAAGCTAATTCCTATTTAAGGGTTGCCCCCCCCCTTTGCTCATTTACTGTTCAATCTGACGACCCAGTCACCCAGACGACCTATTCTTAGTCCCCATGGAGCGAGGAGGATCGAGCCAGGTTCCAGGGAAGCGAAAACGACTGGCTCGTCGTGCGAGGAGGTTGAGGGATGATGCCGAGGAGGCTGCAGCAGAGGAGATTGCTGCGGAGGAGGGGATGGAGGTGCCTCTCCTGGCCGCGGAGGCTGCTGCGGATGCTGGTGACGCGGGAGAGGATGATCACGACCCGGTAAGTACCTCGGAATCCTCACTCTGTGGTTCAATAGGCTAAAACGGGTGTACGAGAGGTTGTGAGAGAGAGGCGGGTAGTGAGAGAAGGAGGCGTCCAGGGACCTGGACGCCTCCATGTTTTCTTTTTCTTTTTTTTCATTTATTAATTTTTTTTATTTATTTTCGTAAATAATAAAATAAATTTAAAAAATAAGGAGGCGTCCAAGGCCTAGGACGCCTCCATAATTATATATATATATTATATATATATTTTTTATTTTTTTGGATTTTTTTTTTTTTGAAAAAGAAAAAAAGAAAATTGGAAGGAGGCGTCCAAGTGTCTGGACGCCTCCAAAAATATATATATGTATTTTTTTTTTTTGAAAATAAAATAAAATAGTATATACAGTGTTATTGTTGATTACTGTTCATGATGCTGATGTGTTCTTTGTTGGTTTTGTGGTTTGCAGGGCGTGATGAAGGGCCGGATCAGCTGGTCCTTGGTGGTGGCAGCATACCGTGGGCTGCCGGATTTTCAGAGGGCGCGTGTGGACGCCATGGGCTTTGGAGCTTTCCTTAGGATCGAGCCCTTCCGGCTCGACCTTCCTCTTATCCAGGCACTGAGGGAGCGGTGGCACGCACCGAGCCGGGCATTTCTGATGCCCTGGGGGCACATGGTGCCGTCACTGGAGGACGTGGCTCGGATCACCGGGCTACGAGTTGACGGAGAGGCAGTCAGCGGGGTCACCTACCCCGACTACCGAGAGAGTGCCCTCGACCTGCTGTGGTTAGAGACGAGCGTGACTGATAGAGACAGCAGGGTAGTCGGCCGAGTGGAGATCAT